>CAUYRH010141599.1:0-31207 GCA_963574655.1 Perodicticus potto | reverse complement strand
TCCCTCTCCCCTTTCCCCCGTCATCCCGTGCAATAAATGGGTTGTGGCCTTCACTATAGAGATATAAATTTGCCTCATATTAGGGATGTATACATTGGATACTTTTTCTTCCATTCTAGAGATACTTTGCTAAGTTGAACCTGATCCAGCTCCATCCATGTAACTATGAAAGAAGAAAAGTCACCATCTTTCTTTAAGGCTGCGTAATATTCCATGGTATACATGTTTTGAAGATGAAAGAGATCCCCTCAGAGAGCTCTGGGAATACACATTTTTTATGAATGGAAGATAATATGAAACAAAGCCCCTTCATGAAAAAGAAACAATTTCACCTTTTAAAAAATTCTGGAGACTTTCCCAGAATTGTTCCTTTAATGAGATTTGGCCTTCAGTGTCAGCAACTGCAGACAACAGACTTTTCCTAGCAGTCTAATATAAAGTCAAATGCCATTAGCTGCGGACTGTCTGGAGAAGGGTGGGGGGGAAGCTCTGGATCACATGTAGCGCAGAAATCAAATTTATTTTTCATGAGCCCCCGACAGGGAAAGTAACTTCCCTCTGGTCTTAGAGACAAACTAACCTAAGAGCTTTTAGGTAAAAATCCAATTCATTATTAACCCTATAATATTCCTTAAGCGTGAAAGATGCTCCAAAGAGCAGGATGCAGTTCCCAGCCTCCAGGAGATTATTGCAAAGCCTTCATAATGTGCAGCAATATATTGTGCAACCACAAGTACCAGAAAATCCATTTCCTATAATTAGGACTATTGGCTCCTATTCTTCAGGAAACTTGTAGATGACATATTCTATGAATAAAAACATGTGATTTGTTAAAGTGCTTTCTTAACCAGACCACTGTGTTATTGTTAATATTGTTATACATTATGGTAGATTTCTGTGAATAGTGAAAGTGCAAATGCGTGTTTGTTTATTCTTGGGGTTGCAACAGCTACAATTCACCAACGTGCTTCTTGGTTCCATGTTTTTGAGGTTTCTGTCTGACCCTGGCTGACAGCATGCATATCATCCTTTATTTCTAAAATAAACGCATCATTTAGAGTGTCTCTTTGTAAATCCAGGACAGCTTCCCAGCAGTATGTACTTAGATACAACATTGCTACATTGTTTTTGTGTTTGCTTTTCTTTTTCTTTTTTTCTTTTCTTTTCTTTCTTTCTTTCTTTTTTTTTTTTTTTTAAATTAGATACAGAGTCTCACTTTATGGCCCTCGGTAGAGTGCCATGACTTCACACAGCTCACAGCAAACTCCAACTCCTGGCCTTAGGTGATTCTCTTGCCTCAGCTTCCCAAGTTGCTGGGACTACAGGCGCCCGCCCCAACGCCCGGCTATTTTTCTGTTTTGCAGTTCAGCCGCGGCCGGGTTTGAACCCGCCACCTTGGGTATACGGGGCCGGGGCCGGTGCCCTACTGGATGAGCCACAGGCGCCGCCCTGCTTTGCTTTTTCAATCTCTGCACAATTGAGCCACCCCTGTGTGTAGAATGTTGCAGTGGATTGCATCTGTAGCTTCTATGTTTCTTTGAGACAGCTGAGAATAACAATGGGAATAAGGTTACCTTTTAAGTTCTTGCTGGAAATATGTTTTCATGGGATATAAAGATACCATTTCGTTTTTTCACAAACATGTGATTAGAGATGTGGTTAGGGTCACTCGGCTGTACACATCATGATGGCTTCCCCTATTGGGAAGAATTAAACAAACTGAGATAAAACTAGACAGGGTTTGATTGAATGATGTTGTCCTTTCTAGTTTTAATATTCTTTCCTTCCAGGAAATAAGGAGATATAGGATGAGTTTTATTTTACATTTGAATTTTGCTTATAAGGAGAAAATTTTAAAAGATGTTTTTAATTAACTCATGTTGAAATGTTGCATGGAGCTGTAGGCTCTGTTTTTGTAGAGTAAATGGTTTACTAGATTTTATATTGTGCCATTAGAAGCACAGACTAAAACATTTTAAAGGGTAAAATTTGAAGAATAATAATTTCAGCTTTATGTAAAGCGGATAAGATCAATTGTGCATGACATTTTAAATGTTTTCTATTGTTCACCTAATGCACATCGGTCTTGCTATATCTTTACCCATAGACAATATGTAACACAAAAGATTAAGATTGATTATAATGATGAGCTTTGACCTTCTGACAACCTTGAATCCTCTTGTAATTCAAGAGTACAGCAATATTTATGACAAATGAGACCAAGTGCTTCTTCTTATTATTTGCCACTATTTCAAAGTCCTATGAAATTAGAATCTTAGAGTAGCCAAATAGACCTGAGATTCTCAGATAGTTGTGTGTATCCTACTTTCTTGGGGCTTGTTCAGCTGGAGATTTCTGAGCACCATTCTAGACATTTTAAGTTAGGGGTTCCCTGGTTGTGCCCAGAATATGCTGTTTATCAAGCTCTACTCAGTGGATTGGATCCATCACTGGAGGACCACACTTGCAGGAGTGCTTGACCTAGTACTAGACAGCATGGCAGAGACCCAGAAGGCATGGGCTTTGTAAGCTATATTGTTCTTTTTAATTTTTATTGACTATCTGCTGGAATCACTCAGAGAAAGCACATTTTAGCTGGCAAGGCAGATTTAAAGATGACTGACTTCTTTGGTTAAAGTCAAAGGAGGAGTGAGTGAGATAGGTAATTGGGAAGGACTCCATGGAGACAGTTGGATACAGGTGTGTTGGGGGTCTTGGTAAGCCATGCATATTTGTATAAAGCACATGCACATGGAGTATTATTTTTAGTCTTCATGATGATCTTGGACCTCTCATTACTCAGAGAACTTGTGATTTTCCCCAGACTCAAGGCTTATAATCAACTAAACAAGTAATCAGACACCGAGTCCAGTTATCTTTCCACTATTCCCTCCCTTTCTTCACCTGATTACAGATCATCCGGTGTGTCCAGACCTTGGATAAGCATTAGGATAATTTTTTTTTGAGACAGAGTTTCACTTTATTGCCCAAGCTGGAATGCAATGGCATCATCATAGCTCACCACAGCCTCAAACTCCTGGGCTTAAGTAATCCTCCTGCCTCAGCCTCCCAACTAGCTAGAATTATAGGCACATGCCACCACACTTGGCTAATTTTTAAAATTTTTTGTAGAGGTGAGATCTTGCTATATTGCCCAGGCTAGTCTTAAATTCTTGGCCTCAAGCAATCCTCCTGCCTAGGCCTCCCACAATGCTAGAAATATAGGTGTGAGGCACAACTTCTGGCCTGTCAGGCACTTTTAAAGACTATCCTTAGGTTTCCTGTTAGGTGATTACAGTGCGCCCTCCCTCTATCATTGTTCCTGCAATTGCTGAACAACAGGAACCTGAAGTTCAAGGTCAGTTTTTGTAGGCACACCAGGAACACTAGCAGCTTGTTTTTGAGATGCTTATCTCCTGCAATATTCAGGTTTTAAAATATGCAAATTCATATGAGACAAATATTGATGTGGGAGGCATTTAAGATTTTTCTGAAAGAAATTTCTGAGATGTTTGTTCTTTGCTTTAAATTACCTAGCCAAGTCTAGCAGCATGGATGCCTCTGCAGCAGGGACCAGCCATCCATTTTGGCAGTGGGTACAGAAGATGACCCACTTTGTCATTTCAGGTTCCATCCAGCTTCTTAAAATACACTCATTTTATTATCACTTTTTAGTAGTTCATGCCAACATTTTAAATTTCATTTTTGTGCTTACGTGTGTTTGCATTTGAGAAGTGACATTCTAATAAATCCTTGGTGCCATTTTCATGTGTGCCCTCACAACATTATTTTCAATACCCCACAGCATGCCAGTTAATGCACAATAAACATATTCCTAGCTGCATTGAAGTAATGTAAGTGTCAAGATTAATTTCTGAAGTATTCAATTAAATCTGCAGTCTGTGCTTCCTGTTGGCTGAATCAGTGTGGAGGAGGAAATAATAGACTCACAACGGCATCCACAGTCAGCTGTCTGGTTCTGTTCCCACCTGACTTGTGTATTTCCCCAACTGCTTCAAAGATTCCCATAATCTTTCATTCTGGCAGGGGTCACTCAGGTAATTCTTGTCCCCTGCTTTGTTTACTGTAATAACATCACTATAGTGTCTCACCCAACCTGCTTCTCCCTGCCCAGAATGCCTTGGAGGTATGGAATCTGCTGTGGAATCTCCCGGCTCTGCCAAGCGCTCTTACTATCCCTGCAGAATTTAGAGAACGTGTGAATGCATGGGGGCCGGTGTCAGGACACTTCAAGTGGTGCCGTGGTGTCCTGTATTCACATCAATTGCCCCCTCTGATGCAGGCCTATTGTCCTAGGACCATAAAGAGTAGGTCTCAAATTGCCTTTTGCTTAGAATTAGCTCTTTCCTGGGGGACAATCCGCCCCTTTGAGACATGCTCAGAGGCATCAGGATACTAAGATAAATCAGAATTGTATAGAGGATGTTTGTTGCACCATGATTTGCGGTAGTGAAAAATTGGAAACAATCTACGTGTCCATCAGAAGCTGAAGAGATCAATTATGGTTCATCCAAATAATGAAAAGCTATTGAAATGAATCAGTGAATCTACAGGTACTGAGATGGAAATACTTTGAAAATGTTATTAATAAAAATATAGCAATTTATTAACCAAAAAATACAGTATGCCTCTACTGAAAAGAATTTAGAGTACTTTACAAAGTCTGGAAGAACAAAGACCAAACCCTTATTTGGGGGTAAGATGAAACAATTCATTTATTTCTGAATTGTTTGAATTTTTAACATTAAGCACATATTCCTTTTGCAATGAAGGTACCCATGACAGTGGAAAATATGAGTTTCAGGATGCCCCCATGATGCTATTTTTCAAATGTGCTTAAGTAATAATGTTTTAGTGACTAAAAAGCAGTGCCAGTTGTTATAATGAATACTTTTTCAGGCACTAATATAATCTAGATTGTGAGACTATAAATTACTTCTGCACTCTGTAAAATTACTTTCATTTTGAATGAAAAAAAAAAGGATCACACCTATAAACATCCAATACAGTGGCCCTTGAGCAAAGATTTTTCATTGTTGACTTAGGTTATCAGTGCTGAGGACCAATCACTCCCTCACCCTCATCCCCAATCCATCTTATTGGTTCAATGGCTGTCAAAAGTCTATATTAGTACTCTGAATATTTTTCTTTTAGGGGCATTTTTCATTCTACTATGACTGTATATTTGATGGGGTTGAAGACTGACAACTTTTTATCTTCTCTTGCCATAGGCCTGGAATGTCCTCCCTCTCACCATCTCTTCTTCCCCCCACTCCCAACATACACACATTTATCTATAGAAAATGTTTTCCTTCCAGCCTCAGCTTAAAAAGGGGTGCAAAAATATGGTTAGATAGAATGAATAAGACCCAGTGTTCGGTAGCACAATGAGGCATCTACAGTTAACAAGAATGCGTCGTATATTTTGAAATAACTAAAAGGGAAGAATTAGAAGGCTCCTAACACAAAGAAATGATAAATGCAGGAGGTGCTGGATACCCCAATTACCCTGATATGTTCATTACACACTGTATGCTTGTCTGAAAATATCACATGTACCCAACAAATATGTACAATTAGTATGTATTCATAATAATTAAAAATTTAAAAAAAACCCTTCATCTGGCTAAATTTTTTTCTATACCAATTAATTTTTCCAACTACTAATAAAATAAAGGCACTTTTCTTAAAAAAAAAAAAAAGTCCCTTTTCGTTTCCCTCCTCGGCAGAATTAGGGTCCATCTCTCAGGCCCTCCCAGCCACAGGTGTTAGCGCTCCCCACACTGTATCCTCCTGGCTGCCTTGTGTGTGTTTCCCGGCTAGACTCTACGCCCATCAGGCTTGAGGGAAGAGGCCAAATCATTGAGATCTTTGTAACTTCCAGCACTGGGCACATAGAGGCTGGAAATGTTTTATTAAATACATTCCTTTTAAACCTTTTAAAAATTAAACTATTATGTACAGAAAGAATAGTGCACATATAGGGACATAGTTGAATTGATTTTTACAAATGGAACACACCTTTTTAAAGAATATTCCCAGTGTTCCAGGCACCTCTCTCATGCCCCTGCAGTTATAACCATCTCCCGCTCTCCTGACTTCAGTCCTCTGGAGAAGCCTCTTCTGCTCTGAATCCCACTGCTCCATGCCCGTGGTCTGAGAAGCTGCTTGGCAGAGTGTAGCCAAGACCTTGTGGTTCAGGCCAGTGGATATGAGCGTGGTGTGACTGCACCCAAACTTCCAGTCCCTAAGGTTCCATGCAGAGAACCTCATTAATTCTACGTGGGGGGCTTCTGGGCCGCAAAGCAGGTTTGCTTGTGATCTGATTCTAAGTCCCTCGTGAGCAGCACTACATTTGAGCTCCATGCCTTCTCCAGAATCTCTTTAAATTGCTCTTAAACTGTCCTTTAGATTCAAGCCTTTCTCTTTTCTTTTCTGTTTTTTTTTTTTTTTAAGACAGAGTTTTACCTTGTCTCCCTGGGTAAAGTGCAATGGCATCACAGCTCACAGCAACCTCAAACTCTTGGGCTCAAGTGATCCACGTGCCTCAGCCTTCCAAGTAGCTGGGACTATAGGCACCTGCCACAACACCCAGCTTTTTTTTTTTTTTATCTTTTCTTTTTAGAGATGGCATCTCACTTTTGCTCAGGCTGGTCTTGAACTCCTGAGCTCAAGCAATCCACCCACCTTGGCCTTTCAAAGTGCTAGGGTTTCAGGCGTGAATCACTGACCCTAGCCTAGATATTCTTAATTCTTGTCAGCAGATGAAGAAAACTCATTGGAGAAGCCTGGAATTCCATCACATTATCTTTTCCCTGTAGATTTGCTTTTAACGTATTGCTAGTTTTGAGAAACTTCCTGTATTTATTTTGAGGCTGTTGTCCATAATATTACCCATTACCCCATTCATTAGGATCTGTTCATGTTTTTGGGTTTCAACACTGTTAAAAAACTGTGATTCCCCTGAGAACTGATTTTGTTTGTCAATTAAATGTATCACAGTATAACTCTCAGCAGTAGAAAATATGGATCCTAAATATGTAACTGTGTGAGTTTGTCAAATGTATACATCTGTATGACCAAAAGTGTATCCTTATCACCTTAGGAAGTTCCCTGTACCCCTTTTATTCATTTCCTTCTACCCCAGAGATACTGTTTTAATTTCTATCACCAAAGATTAGTTTTATTACTTGAAATTCTTGTAAAAGGAATCATACAGTACGTATTCTTGT
The DNA here is from genome assembly GCA_963574655.1 of Perodicticus potto. NCBI lineage: Eukaryota > Metazoa > Chordata > Mammalia > Primates > Lorisidae > Perodicticus > Perodicticus potto. Next base: position 23,954 of record CAUYRH010141599.1, on the reverse strand, counting down.
GTCTGTTCTCTTTCATTCGACATAACATTTCTTAAAAGATTTGTATTTTTGTGTGTAGCAATAGTGCATACCTTTTTGTTGCTGGGTGAATAGGATTATGTGAATATTATGTTATGTGACTCTACTGCAATTTAATTCTTTGTTCGCCTATTTCTAGATACTTGAGCTCATGGTTTCCAGTTTGGGGAACAAATTTATTTATCTGTTCTGATAGGTTTTCCCCATAGGTTACCGATGTTTAGCCTCTATGAACATTGTTATGTACATTTTGCTACATAAGGTAATAATAGTCACCAGTTCTGGAGAAGTAAACCTCTCTTTGGGGAGCCATTCTTTCTGCATACCACACCATCTGTATATCTTCTCTGGTGAGGTGTCTGTTCAGATCCTTTGCCCTATTTTTTAATTGGATTGCTTATTTTCTTATTATTGAGTTTGAAGGGTTCTTTCTATATTTTGGATACCAGATATGTTTTTAATCAGATGTATTTTGCAAATACTTTCTCTCAGTGTAGCTTGTCTTTTTATGCTATGAACAGGGTCTTTTGGTGAACAAAAGCTTTAAATTTTAAGAAAGTCCACCGTATTTATTTTTGCCTTTCATAGATTGTGCTTTTGGTGTCATATCTAAAATACTCATCAACCAATCCAAGGCTACACAGTTTTCCTTCTTTGTTTTTTTCTAAAACTTTATAATTTTGCATTTTAAATTTGAATCTATTATCTATTTGAGTTAATTTTTAAAAATATGAATGTATACTTTGAGAATTATTAAAATTTGTTTTCATTTTTATGAGGGTTTTACTGTGCTGTCCAGGCTGGGCAGGGACTCCTGGGCTCAAGCAGTCCTCTTGCCTCAGCCTCATGAGTTTCTGGGACTACAGGCATGCACCACCATGCTTGGCTTAGGTGGGTTTTAAAAAAATTAATACACTTTATATTTGGAGAAGTTTACAGAAAAATTGAGTGTAAAGTACAGAGTTCCTGTATATTTCCCCTCCCTCAGTTCCTGGTTTCTTGTATTAATGTAATACATCTGTTACAATTGATGAGCCACTATTGATACATTTTCATTAATTAAAATCCATAGTTTGCATTAGAGGTCACTGTCTTTTGTGTATTATATGCATGTTGATGAATGACATAGATCCACCATTATTATTCAGTAACATACAGAATTATTTCAGTGCCCTAAAAATTCCCTGTTCCCCCCCCCCCATTCATTCCCCCTTTCCCCTCCCCTCCCTCAAACCCATAGTTTTGGGTTATGGTAAAAACACATAGTTTTTGGGTTATATGGCCAGCACCCTACTCTTTTGAGCCACAGGCACCGCCCTTTTTTGGGGGGGTAGGACAGAGTCTCACTCTGTGCCCTGTGTAGAATGCCATGGTGTTACAACCCACAGCAACCTCAAACTCCTGGGCTCAAGCAATCCCCTTGACTCAGCCTCCCAAGTAGCTGGGACTACAGGCACTCCCCACAAGGCCCAGCTAGTTTTTCTGTTTTTGGTAGAAATGGGGTCTTGCTTTTGCTCAGATGGTCTCAAACTCCTAAGCTCAAGCAATCCATCTGCCCTGGCCTCTCAGAGTGTTAGAATTACAGATGTGAGCCACCACACCTGGCCTCAGTCTTTTTGTTGCTCAGTTATATTCTCTTGTATGGATATACCACAGTTTACCTGCTCAACTGTTAAAGGGCACCTTTCTTGCTTCCATATTTTGGGAATTATGAATAAAGCTACTATCAACATTTATATGCAGGTTTTTGTGTGGACATAGGTTTCAACTCAACTGAATAAATACTGAGGAACATGACTAGCTTTGGACAAACTGCCAAACTGTCTTCCAAAGTGACTATACTATTTTGCATTCCCACCAGCAATAAATAAGAGTTCCTATTGCATTACATCCTAGTCAGCACTTGGTTGTGTCAGTACTTTCAATTTTAGCCATTCTAATGTATAGGTAGAGTTACCTCATTGTTTTACTTTGTAATTTCCTAATGATATATGATGTTGAGCATCTTTTAAGATGCTTACTTGTGCACTCACACTCTATCTTCTTTGTGAGGTGCCTATTCAGAGCTTTTGCCCATTTTTCCATGGAGTTTTCTGATTGTTGAGTTTTAAAAATTCCTATATACATATATTTTAGATACCAGTCCTTTATTTTAGATACCAGATTTATGTTTGTCTTCATTCTCTTAACTATCTTTTGCAGGGCACAAAGAATTTTTAATTTTAATGAAGTCCAGCTTATCAGCTTTCCTTTCTGGATCATGCTTTAGGCATTGTACCTAAAAAATCATCACCAAGCCCTTGGTCACCTAGATTTTGTCCTATGCTGTCTTCAAGGATTTTATCTCTTTGTGCTTTACATTTATGACTCTGATCCACTTTGAGTCAATTTTTGTGAAAGGCATCTATATGTAGATTCATTTTCTTGCATATGAACGTCTCATTGTCATAGTACCACTTGCTAAAAAGACTATGTACTCTTTCTCTATTGAATTGCCTTTACAACTTTGTGAAAAATCAGTTGGGCAGACCGGACACAGTGGCTCACATATGTAATCCCAGCACTCTAGGAAGCTAAGGTGGTTCCTTAAAACTTGCCTGGCCTAAGCAAGAGCAAGACTCCACTTTATGAAAAATAGAAAGATTACCCAAGCATTGTGGTGGGCACTTGTAGTCCCAGCTACTCAGGAGACTAAAGCAAGAAGATTGCGTCATTCCAAGAGTTTGAGATTGCTGTGAGGTATGACACCACGGCACTCTACCCAGAGCGACAGAGTAAGACTCTGGCTCAAAATAATAATAATAATAAAATAAAAATAAAACAATAAAAAAATAAAATAAATCAGTTGGGCATATTTGTGTGAATCAGTTTCTGAGTTCTCTGTTTTGTCCTATTGGTCTAGATATCTATTCTGTTTCCAAACTATACTGTCTTGATTATTGTAACTTTAAGTCTTGAATCCAGGTAGAAGTATTTCTCCAACTTTGTTCTTTCTCAGTATTGTGTGGACTTTTTCCCTGTTATACACATTTGGAATCAGTTTGTTGATATTTCCAAAATAGCTTGCTGACATATTGATTAGATTGCATTGAATCTATAGGTCAATTTGGGAAGAATTTATATCTTAAAAGTAAATCTTCCAATCTAAGAACACAAACTAGCATTATATTTTGAATTATGTTTTCAATTGTTTGCTATTGTTATATAATTGATTTTCATATTAAATTTGTATCCTGCAACCTTTATAAATTTATTAGTTCTGATAGGTTTTTTTCACATTAGTAGCTTCCTTAGGGTTTTCTAAGTACACAGTCATATTGTTTGCAATTAGTGATAACTTTTTTCTTATGTATCAATCTACATGCCTTTTTATTTCATTTTCTTGCCTTATTGTATAGACTAGGACCTCTAATACAATGTTGAATAGAAGTGACAAGAGAAGGTATCCTTTTTTTTCTTGATCTTAGTAGGATGTATTCAGTATTTTGCATTAAGTTTGATATTGGTTGTTGACTTTTTACGACTGTTTCTCACCAGATTGGATAAATTACCCCGTTTCTAATTTGCTAAAATTTCTTATGAAGACATGTAGAATTGTATCTATCTACCTCTGATAATTAGCAAATCAATGTCTTTAATAGGTAAGGACTATCCAGAATTTCAGTTTTTCCCATGTCAGCTCTGGTGTGCTGCATTTTAAAAATAAATTTATCTATTTCAACTTAGAACTGGAACCAGACAAGAATGTCCTCTATTGCTACTACTATTCAACATAGTTCTGAAAGTTCTGGCTAATGCAATCAGGTAAGAGAAGGATATAAATGGCATCCAAATGGGGGCAGAGAAGGTCAAACTCTCTCCCTCTGTGGATATGATCTTACACTTAGAGAACCCCAGAGACTCAACTACAAATCTCCTGGAAGAAATATAGTAATGTCTCAGGATATAAAATCAATGTCCAAAAATCAGTAGCCTTTGAATATATGCCTAAAACAGCCAAGCAGAGAAGCTAATCAAAGACATAATTCCTTTCACAGTAACTTCAAAGAAAATGAGATGCCTAGGAATATACCTAAAGAAAGAGGTGAAGGATCTCTACAAAAAGAATTATTAAACCCTAAGAAAAGAAATAGCTGAAGACATTAACAAATGGAAGAACATATCATGCTCCTGGCTGGGAAGAAGCAACATTGTTAAAATGTCTGTACTACCCAAAGCAATCTACAGATTCAGTGCAATCCCCATTATAATATCAACATCATATTTTGAAGTCCTTCATTTTGTATGAAACCAGGAAATAAATCCACATAGCCAAGGCAATTCTTTGTAATAAAAATAAAACCAGAGGTATCACTCTACCAGACTTTAGGCTGTATTACAAGTCCACAATAATCAAAAAAACATGGTATTGGCACAAAAATTGAAACATAGACTTATGGAACCAAATAGAAAACCAAGAGATGAAACTATTCTCTTATTGCCATGTGATCTTTAATAAACCAAACAAAAACATATACTGATGACAAGAATCCCTATTCAATAAAAGGTGTTGGGAGAACTGGATAATCACATGTAAAAGACTGAAACCAGACACACACCTTTCACCATTTAGAAAAATTGACTCTAGATAGATTAAAGATTTAAATCTAAGGCATGAAATGATAAGAAATACTAGAAGAAAGTGTGGGAAAAACTCTTGAGGATGTTGGCCTGGAGAAAGATTTTATGAAGAAGATTTCAGTGGCAATTGCAAAAACAAAAATAAACAAATGGGACTTAATTAAACTGAAAAGCTTCTGCACAGCTAAGGACACAACAAATAGAACAAACAGCCTTCAGAATGGGAAAAGATATTTGCATGGTATGAATCTAACAATGGATTGATAAGTAGAATCTACAGAGAACTCAAATTAATCAACAACAACAACAAAAGAGCAGATGATCCCATCTATCCCTGGGCAAGAGACATGAACAAAACCTTCTATGAGGAAGACAGGCAAATGTCTAACAAACATATGAAAAAATACTCATCGTCCCTAATCATCAGAGAAATGCAAATCAAAACCACCTTGAGATATCACCTAACCCTAGTGAAAATGGCCCACATCATAAAGTCCTAAAGTTGCAGATGCTGGAGTGAATGTGGAGAGGGGGAACACTTTTACACTGTTGGTAGGACTGCAAACTAATACAGCCTCTTTGGAAAGAAGTATGGAGAATCCTCAAAGAAATTAGATCTCACATTTGATCCTGCAATCCCATTACTAGGCATCTATCCAGAAAAAAAAATGATTTTATCATAAGGACATTTGCACTAGATTGTTTATCACAGCTCAATTTACAATCACCAAGATGTGAAAACAACCTAAATGCCCACCAACCCAGGAATGGATTAACAAACTGTGGTATATGTATACCATAGAATACTATTCAGCTATTTTAAAAAATGGAGACTTTACATCTTTTGTATTAACCTGGATGGAGTTGAAACACATTCCTCTTAATAAAGTATCACAAGAATGGAATATCTGTTTTATCTAGGTTGTTGAACTTACTGCCTGGTTAGTAATTACTAGTTTATTTTCACCCTGTGCTCTCTGTGATTCTTATATCTAATTGTATTTCCTTCATTGCTTTGGCTACTCAGAAGCTCAGTCAAAATTTTATATAGATTCTGTAAGCTTTACAAAGTGATATGACATTATCCAAAGATTTTTTTTAAATATGTATAAATTATTTAAGAATCATTTCTATTTCATTAAAACATGGAAGACCATTTGCCTGTGGTTATATATGAGTTTTAAAAACTCATCATTTATTTTCTTTGCCATTAAATAGGAGCTCTAAAAATATCATTAATAACTAGATAGAATGACAGATACTTTTAATTTATTTTTAAGATAGCTAAGTAACAGAAGCCAAATTTATGGAAAGTATCAATTTCTTTAAAAGCAAAAGTCTTGATAAAAATGGATTACTCATGAGCTTTCTTTGGGTCTACTGGTTATTTAATGTTGTATATGTTTATAATCTAGGATAAATGAATTGTGATTTGAATTTTGATGGCAAAAGTTTTATTTTATGAAAACTGTGGGCGTTATTCAATTCTTGTCTCTGCCTGCCTTCACATTAATTTGTCAGGATATAAGAAACTTTCCATATTTTAATTCTCAAGGTGATTATAGGGGAGTGAGTTCATAAAACACACACTGGTGATTTGTTTCAGGCCTTATCTAGTGCCCAGGCACTTGTCTGAGTGAGAGTAAGTATTGTATGTTTATGTAGCTCTGGTTAACTTCTGCCTTTTCCCTGGATTCCACCTATTATTTCATTTTCCTAATATCCTTCCATTCCACATTCACATCATGAATTTCTATTCTTCTTTTTTTTGCAGTTTTTGTCTGGGGTCAGGTTTGAACCCTCCACCTCCAGTACATGGGACTGGTGCCCTACTCCTTTGAACCACAGGCGCCACCCAAATTTCTATTCTTCTTTTTACCATGCTTGCCTTCTCTACACTAAAAAAAGAAAAGACAATAATCTCATTTAATAAATCAGACATTCATTGCCACAACATACTGCCTAATCAGCCACTCTAAATGTGAGTTACACAAAGCAGCAGTCACTTAGTTTCACCCATCAATCTGTGGCTTAGCTAAGGGCTAACTGACCTACATTAAGTTTGGCTGAGTTTTCTCCAAAATGCACATTGGGTTCAGATTTCCCATACTCCTGGGAATAATGTTTCCCAGTTCATGTGTTTTGCATAGAGAGGGCAGAGGTATGTGAAAGGCAAGCAGAAACATGTGATGCCTTGTGATGGCTAATTTAATGTGTCGACTTCTAACTTCACTGGACCACAGGGTGCCCAGATATTTTGTTAAACATTATTTCTGGATGAGTCTATGAGAGTGTGTCTGGATGAGAAGGCCATTTGAATTGGTAGATTGAGTAAAGCAGATTGCCCTCCTCAATGTGGGTGGGGCTCACCATATCTGTTGAAGTCCTGAGTGGAATAAAAGGCTGAGAAGAAAAAATTCTATTTCTTTTCCTGTCTTTGAGCTGGGACATTGGTCTTCTGCCTTTGGATTCCAACTTAAATTGAAATTATACCATTGGCTCTCTTGGGTCTCATCTTCTCAGCCTCCATATTTGTATGAGCCAATAATAAATATCTTTATTACTTAGTATACCTATACCTATCTATAGCCATGTCCATATCTAATCTCCATCTTCTGTTGGCTCTGCTTCTTTGGAGAACCCTGACTAATGCTTGCCCCTTAAATCCAAGCCCAGAGATAGTGACTGTCACTCAGCCCACATGTCATTGACCAAAGACATAAAGTTACCTTGAGTATCGTATAACTTTCTAGTGTCCCACCAGACATCCAATTAAGTTAAGAAAAAATCTGTTTGTAATCATTTGAACTTTGAATTGTATTCTGTTTTATATGCAAACATTATTTTTTGTGCAATTTTGACATGTAATACAATTTCCAGGAGTAAAACTACTTATAAATCAAGGGAAAATTATGTTTTATTTTGTTTAAAATCTTACTGAGAGTTGTTCTTCATTTCTGCTAATTATGTCACCAGTGGTAATAAAGCCTACTTGTGATATTAAGTTGCAATAGTAATAATCCCACCTATATTTGTCTTACAATGGTGTTTATTTTATGGGTGGTGATTTTACACTTAAATGCTAGCATCTCATGTCTCCATTTTGTATTCAAGAATTGTTACATGGGAACATTTACATATTTTAAGGCAGAATTTATTATTTCCTCTATATCCCCTTATTACTCTGAGGCCATTAATAATGACATTTTAAATTTATGTGTAGAGATAGGTTATTTTTACCTATAAATATTATTTTAATAGGCATTGCTAAGTATATGTTATTACTTGCTGTTGTTGAACTGCCCTAAACTCTCTATATTTTAGCACTGTCTGTAAAAAGCTGATGTATATTCAGGGTTGGGAGGGATCGGCTGTAACACATGAAAGCTGTTCCATCTAGCATTGTATTGAAGGAAACATTCTTTCTGGGAAGATTGCTGCATTCTCCTCTCTTTGGCCATATTCTTGAGAAAGTAGTGTGTGAGATGGGCCTGCCTCCAGAGATGGTGTCTGGAGAGAATGTACAAGCCTTTATCCCAATTCTGCCTCTGAGGCTCCCTTGAAACCCACACAGTCTAAAGACTTGGGCTGTGAAGGCCTTGAGTTTTTACTGTGCAGCTCTCATTTTGATTAGTAATGAGCAAGAACAGAGGAAGCTTAGGGGAGGGAAGAAACAGATGTGTTCAAAGATGCCTGCTCCAACAACTGTGGGAGACTCCCAGGAGTCTCTTTCTAACACTGTTTTTAAAATCCTATTATTCTAGACAGTGGGATTCCTGTGGGATTCCCCTGCCTGCGTCTCCAGTGCAAGAGGGTAGGAGCCCTTTTATGAAGGAAACGCTGAAAGCCTGGTGACCTATTTTGTTCCATAAATTCAAGGATATGATATTTTCCTACCAATTGACACTGATTTAAGGGTAATTCAGAAGGAATAAATCAGAAGACATTGAAAGAGTGACCCAGGACTTTTTATTTAAAGTTGGAGTATTGATAAAGCATCACGCTTTTTATCTGAGGCATGCAGAGGACAAAATTTTGGAGTTAGAGCTTTCCTCTTTTATTGGTAAATATGTTACAACTAATTATTATTTCCCTAAACATTCATTACTGTGAACCAGGATACATAATGATCGTGCCTGTCTTTGGGGATTCAGATGTGTGTACACAGAAGGGTTGATTATATTTGAAGGCAATAACTGCAAAAACCCCACAAACAAACAAACAAACCTGAAGAGAAAAGCCAGTGATTATGGATACTGGCCATCCTATACCTGTAGCTGTATTTAATATTAAAATAATGCCATAATTCTTAAGGGCTGACACCAATAAAACTTTCTGGCCCTGAAAGATTTGGAGGCCTACCTAAATTTTGCTCTGAAAAGGGGAATCTCAGACAAGAATAAAGGGATGTTTGCAACAAATAACTAATTTATTTGCTCCCAATTCAGGAGTGTTACACACTTCCTTATTATTACCATGTTCCTATATTTATTACAATATCAGACATTTGGTGTAATATCGTATTCTATTTAATGAGGCTCCCAAATTAGACAGAAAATAACAGTTCATCTTTATCTGAACTGCTGGCTTACAATTTACTAGACAATTTTGAAATTGGATACTGTAAAATTTAAAAATCATATAATAAGCTATCTTTGCCTAGGTTGTGGGGACAATAAAATGTGGAACCTGAGTGTTCTTATGGCTCCCTAGTGTTGTTTTTGAAGTTACTTCCACTGCATCTCCTCCTTGTCCCAGTAGTGCTTTTGTGTGTGTGAGAGCGTGACTCTGTGTGTGTGAGAGACTCTGTGTGTGTGTGTGTTTTGTCTTCCCTTCCTCTTGCTGGTAGGGAGGAGTTGTGACATTTTCATGACACTGTTAAATGCTTTCTCAGGGTCTTCTGATCACATCGTACTTTTCTGGTTGGAGAGATTTTTTCCTTCTCTCATAGGATAACTAACCGCCGATTTCAGTTCTGGCTGACATATGACAACACAACACTCTGTTTCATAGCAGTTCCCATTGTCTGCTTGGCTGACCGCATTGGCAATTGGGATTTCGAGCTTCTCAGTGTAACAGCTTAGGTCAACCATTAGGCTCACACTCAGCCTGAAGGCCATTTGGGTTTATATTCAAGCTAGTTCAGCCTCACTTTCTAATAATGGTGAGAGAGGATTTATACCAAATTTTCTGATCATATCAGGTTTTTCTTCTTTTCATCCAAGTTGAATTTGTCAATCAAAATTCCAAACTTAATTCTAAGCATTAGCATGTGACTTCGTGCATATATTACTTAGGCTAAGAGATTTCTCATGTCTCAGAAGTGGTAAAACTGGGAGATGGTGGTCAGATATGAATTCTGGCTCTTCTTTGAATTTTTTAAACGTGCCCAAAATCTCTAATTGGCCAGAACATTTTATTTATAAAATATTCAGTAAACTTTATTATATCAATAAACTACAATGTTTATTAGCTTTGTTAAATGTTAGGATAATAGGAAAAGGAGGCACTTTAGATAAATCATGGCATTTATTTTTTAGTCTTGGTTCATGGAAAGCTGTCTTTGAGTTAACTGGAGGTCAAGTTTGGCTATTTATTTGTTTATTAGCTCATAAATTACAGATATGCTAAATGAAGTAAGCAGACCTTCATAGTATATAACCAAAACTAGCATCACTACTACACTGAATCCAATTCAGCACCAGTTATCACCCTTAAAGGGCATTCTTTCCTATTGGATCGTAAAAGGTACTGGAATTTATCTGGAGATAAGAAGTCAGACAAGTGATTTAATAGTAGCTTTTATATATTTAAGGGTTAAATGCATGAAAGATATGCCTACCTTTTCTTCTTTTATTGATAGGATAGGAATAAATAGACTTTGGAGATAATTGAAATATTTTAAAATGTGAAATAGAAATTGCAGTCAACAAATTGATCCTCTTGTGCAAGGGAAATACTGTGCTCATTAGGAAAATGAGGTGGGTGGGTTACTGCCTGTGATCTTCAGAAGCCTGCAGACCTGTGAAGGAGGGCTCAGACAAGCTGTCTGGCGGTACTGTTCAACAAAGTGTGAGAATTCAGGATAAGCAGTCAGGAAGCAAGTGGTGGTTTGAAGGCCGCAATTGGATATTTGCTTCAGGCAGGGTTTCTCAACCTCAGCGCTGTTGACATTTTGGACTAGGTCATTTTTTTGCTGTGGGGAATAGTAGGTTAGCTGGCGCAGTTTGGGCTTAATTTGAGAGAGTTCTCTTTATCAGAACTACACATTAATCAGAACTACAATTAATCTGAATCCAGGTATACAGTGGCTCAGGGCAGAGTCAGCCTTGAGGTAGAGGTGCCAGTTAGGAGGGACCAATTCCATTACTTCATAGAGATGAAACTCTATTGTTCATTCATTCTGTGAAGAGGTTAGCTCCCCGGATTTATCCCATCCCTGTGAAGGGCTGGGCACTGTTTCAGATGCTGGAGGTAGAACCTTGACTAAGGCAAAGTCCCTGTTTAGAGAAGTTAAGACAGACAATTAGCAAATAAAAATGGAACTATCAGAATTTCCAAATACTGCTTAAACTCTATGAAGATAGTGCAACAGTTCATGTCATGGTCAGTGACTAAAGAGGCGGCTAAAGCTTCTGATAAAACTCATAATTAACTATGACATACTCACAATTTTGTGGAAATGAAATTAAATTTACACACACAGAGAGAGAAATTGCATTTACATGAACATTTATTAGACATTTCATACCAAAGTGGCCAAAAATGGAGATAAAATATAATGTTTGTTTCCCCTATTGACATATGAAAGTATCTATTACAAAGAACATTTCTTTGTAAATAGATTCACTAGAGAGAAGTTTTACCCCATGGCATGTGACCTGGAACACTTGGGCAGTTCCATTTAAAATGATGGGAATGAGTAGACGGAGAAGAAGAAAGGAGGCAACTAACACTTGTGGGGATCCCAGCACATGCCAGCTATGCTGCTGGCCCCTTGGTATTTATTTTTTATCACACTCTCAGGCTAGGCTGCTATTGTCTCTTGTCTGGAAAAAAGATAGCAACTTTCTAACAGGGTCTTTGGCCTTCAGTTTTGCCCCTCTTCATTCCATTATCCTCCTTGACCTTTATAGAACACCATGTCTATGCTTGTGTTTAATATCAGCAATGGCTCCCTTTACCCCTAATATAAATTAGCAATTCCAGGGCGACAGTGCACTTTCTGAGATCCTCTGATAGCACCGTTCTCTCCTTCTGCCTCCTCTGATCCCTTCTTCTTCCCACTTTACCCGTCAAACTACAGCTCACCCAACTAACTCTCATTCACCTCTCAGGACCCAACTAAAGGTCATTTCCTTAAGGAAACCATCCCTGTCTTCCCAGCTCCAATTTAGGTACTTTCTCACACACTGCTGAAGCACCTTTTTTTATCCAGTAATAGCATTCATTTCTCTATTTTGTGAATCTTCATTTCCTTGTCCATATTCTTGAAGATTCACTGTCAAGGATCCAGGAGGTGACAGAGGGCTTGGAACAATCAATCAATACTTATGGAATGAATCAAAATTAATTTTTTTTTATTTCTATGGATTTAAGGGGTAGAAGTTGAGTTTTGTTGCATGTATATATCATATGGTCAGATCTGAGCTTTTAGCGTACCCATCGCCGAGTGGTGTATTTTACATCCATGGTAATTTTTTGTTCCTCAACACCTCACCCTCCCTTTTGAGCCCCAGTGTCAATTATACAACTCCATGTGACCATACATACCCATGGGTTAGCTCCCACTTATAAGTGAGAATAGGTGGTATTTGATTTTCTATTCCTGACTTACTTAATTTAGGATAATGGACTTCAGTTCCATCCAAGTTGTTGCAAAAGACATGATTTCATTCTTTTTTATGGCTGAGTAGTACTCCATATATGCACATATACCACATTTTCTTTATTTACTCATCAGTTGATGGGCATTTAGGTTGATTCCGTATCTTTGCAATTGTGAATTTTGCTGCAGTAAATATGCAAATGAAGGTATCTTTTTGATACAATGATGTCTTCTCCTTTAGGTAAAGGAAAGTAGTGAGACTGCCAAATTGAATGGTGGATCTACTTTTCGTGCTTTGAGAAATCTTCATACTGGTTTCCATACTAGGTTATATTGATTTACATTCCCACAAACAATGTATAAGGATTCCCTTTTCACTACATCTGCACCAACATCATCTATTGTTTTTTGACTTTTGATTAATAGCCATTCTGATTAGCATAAGGTGATACCTCATTGTAGGTTTAATTTGCATTTCTTGATGATTAGTGATGTTGAGCATTTTTTCATATGTTTGTTGACCATTTTTACATCTTCTTTTAAAAAATACTTGCCTATTCACATTATTTGCCCACTTTTTTTTTTTTTTTTAGAATTTGCCCACTTTTTAATGGGGTGGTGTGTTTTTCTGTTGCTGAGAATGTTAGTCCTTTGTTGGACAAAGAATTTGTGAATATTTTCTCCCATTCTGTGGGTTGTCTCTTTACTCTGTTGATTATGTCTTTTGTTGTGGAGATGATTTTTAGTTTAATTAAGTCCTATTTTGTCACGGCCCCTATTGCCCTGTCCCCGGAACCACACAAAGGAAACAGGCGTAACAGGGATAGAAGTATAAGCTTGCAAGAGGCGGGCTAACCATAAGTGCAGGGTAGCCTTGAGCAGCCTCCACAGGAACTATTTATTGAGACTGTAACAGACCGGTCAGGGGAGTGTTGGACAATGACCACGTGCTTAGGGATTGCCACGAGCTGGGGCTCTCTCTCAGCGACTAACACCTGCAGATGAGTTGCCTGAGGGCCCCCCCCAAGCTGCAAATCATCTCGCTCAGAGGCCATCAGGCTCTCGGTGTCCTCTACACTATTCGTCTGTATTTGTTTTTGTTGCATTTGCTTTCAGGGTCTTAGCCATAAAGTCCTTGTCTAAGCCAAAGTCCCGAAGAGTTTTTCCTAAGTTTTCTCCTAGAATTTTTTTGGTTTTCAGGTCTCACATCTAAGTCTTTTATCCATTGTCAATTAATTTTTGTATAGAGTGAGAGATAAAGGTCCAGTTTCGTTCCTCTGCCGTTGGCTATCCCATTTTCCCAGCACCATTTTTTGAATAGTGTCTCCTTTCCCCAGTGTATGTTTTTGTCTGCTTTGTCAAAGATCAGTTGGTTGCTGGTGTCTGGTTTTATTTCTGGGCTCTGTATTCTGTTTTTTTAATCTATGTGTCTACTTTTATGCCAGTACCATGCTGTTTTGGTTACTCCATCCTTTAATGTGAAGTCAGGTAATGTGATGCTTCCAGTTTTGTTCTTTGCTTAGGATTGCTTTGGGTATTTTTCAGGCTTTGGGGGGCAGAGTTCATATGTATTTTCGGATTTTTTTTCTAATTTTGGGAAAAATGACATTGGTATTATGATAGGAATTGCACTGAAGCTGTCGATTGCTTTGGGAAGTATAGTCATTTTAACGATATTGTGAATCAGCATTTTGGAAATGAAAAGGCTGAAACCCAGACAGTATATGTTACTTGCTCAAGGTCACAGAGCTTTAGCTAGTGGATTTATACCTGTCTAGCTTAAAAACCCAGGTTCTTTCCATATACCAGGGGACTCTGTGTGCTATGTGGAGCCCTGTAAGAGCAATACAGAGACTCATTTGGCTTAGATGATTTACTTGTAGGCTTTCTGAGAAGTGTTCAATAAATATTCATTGTTAATCAAACAGAGAACATGTCCCTGACTTTAATGGTCTCTTTCACTGACATGCTTCTGTGAGTATTACTAGCCCAGGACTGCCACGGCTCGAGTCCTCTCTGTTCACATCCAGTGGGAAGCTTAACATTTGGAAGAGCTAGATTTTGTTTTTCATTAGTTGGGTTCATTAACATTCTATTGGATATTTACCCAAGTGCTTTTTGTTACAGCGCCTGGTATACATCACCATTCTCTCTCCCCATTCTGTTATAGTTGTCAGTCTGCAAGATCACATAGTGATGTGTTAACAAAAAAAAAAAAAAAAGCAACCTATGGCATGTGTAATAATGCCTAATTAAAACGATACTAAAATATTCAGTATTTGTCTAATGGATTTCTAAACACCTTTGATTCATTATTTACTATTCTTTATGTGGTCCTCACGCCTTTTTGTAGTCACTGAAATGCAAAGTAGACAAAGAAGACAGGAATTTTGCTATATTATTCACCTGCTTCTAAGCTTGTTCCTAATTTAAAAGTCCCAGCAAATAGCTTCACATTCTTCTTGAGTATATAAAAATTTAAAGAACAATTTATTTTAAAAATATGTCAAGTTCTATGATGCTTTCACATTAGTGCCCCTCATTATTTGTCACAAAAGGGTATATAATAATTGTAGCAAAGAAGCCTAAAGTTCTTTTCCTTCAGATCTTGGTCAATGACTGCAGTTTTCAGCATTACCACTTCTGGCCTGGATGGGTTTGCATGCCAGCCTGCGGCATTTATAAACATAGCCCATAGCTTCAAAGAGAAGGTGGCACAATATCCAATAAGTTGGATTAATAATAATGTTAACAGTAATAGCAAATATTTCTTGAATGCCTGCATGCCCTTTGTTAGAGCACCTAGACTATTTATACACATTATCTCATTTAATCCTCATAATTCTATGAGATTGGTACAATTAAATTTTAGAGTGTTTTCTGGTCAATTCTACTAAACACTTAAGGATGAAATAATGTCTATTTTAGATAATTTTTTCTCAAATGCAGCAAAGGAGGATACACTTTCCAGCTCATTTTATGAGGCCAGTATTACCCTAATACTAAAACCATACAAAGACATTACAAGAAAATAAAGCTACAGACCAATATCCCTCATGAATATAGACACAAATTGCCTCAATAAGATGCTAGTAAGTTTAGTCTAGAAATTTATAAAAAGGACAATACATCATAACCAACTTCACCTTATGTAGTCTATGGGAGGTCCCACAAATATGTTTGTTTCTAAGGCTACTTTAACTCACTTGCAAACATCAGAATAAAAGTTAGCAGAGGGGAGTGACAAGACGTGTGTAGCTGTAGGTAGCACTCGGAGCATTTTGTAGATGACTGCATGTGTGTAATGACTATTAGCTGCTCTGATGTCAGCACTGGCCAAGACTGATTGGAAAGGAGCTGGCCAATGTGCTGAAATGCACTGAAGCAGCATTTCCTCAGCTCCCGTACTTGATCATGGAACAACTAAAACTAAATCTGGGGAATAATTCTCATTCTTATCTTTTCTTTACTTATCAGCACTTTTCTTTCTTTCTTTGTTTTTTTTTTAATAAGTGGGGTCTCACTATGTCACATAAGCTGGGGGGCAATAGCTATTCACAGGTGCCATTATAGCCCCCACAGCCATGAACACGTGGAATCAAGTGATCCTCTCATCTCAGCGCCCCAAGTAGCCAGGCTACAGGTGAGCATTACTGCACCCAACTTGTCTTTTCCTTCCTGTGCCAATTATTAAAATGCTGTATCTCTGCTCCAAATTTGCCTCTCTGTGATTCTGGAGATAGACAGGACTCCAGATGGAGTTTGTGATGTTCTGAGGATGGTTTCTGAGATGGCCCCACGTTAGGCTCTGCCGGCAGGAGATGCAGGAGGGAGATTGGGAGCTGGAGGAGGAAGAAGGGGCTTCCTGTCTGCCTATGGTTCTCGTGAGTGCTGTGCCTTAGAGAGCTGCACCCCAGAAGAGGCAGTTCCTTCCTGTCACAGCAGGTGAGTCCAACAGTCATAGAACCTGTCTGTGTGGGTTGAATAGTGTCCTCCAAAAAATCATGTTCCCCCAGAACCTTAGAATGTGACTTGATTTGAAAATAGGGTCGTTGCAAATGAAGTTAGTTAAAATGAGGTCATCCTGAATTAAATGGGCCCTAAATCCAATGACCGGCATGCTTGTAAGAAGGCTACATGAAGACAGAGGCTGAGATCGGAATCACTCATCCCCAAGCCAAGAAATGCTCAGGATTGTGACTCGTCCTCCAGCCAAGAGATGATCAGGATTGCTGTCGTCCATGAGAAGTTAGGAGAGAGGCATGGAACAGACTGTCCTCATGGCCTCCCAAGGGATCTTGGCCCTGCCACCAACACCTTGATTTCAGGCATCTAGTTCCCAGATAACAAGAGGATAAATTTTTGTTGTTTTGTGCCATATGGTTTCTGGTCCTTTGTGTGGCAGCCCTAGGAATGAAAATTCTTCCTAATCATAGCCCCTCACAGACACAGAATCAGATAGATAGCACCTACCTCTTTTTAGCAAAGGGTTCCCAAACCTGTGGGGTCCTTCCTTGGTCCCTTAAACCCGTGAAACTGCCCCTGATTTCCACACGTCTGAGTTTTAGCTCGGTGGGGCCTTCTAACTCATTTAATAATTAAAACTCATACTGTGCTCCCCAGCCCAGAGGTGGTAGTTTTTTCTTGCAATTTCTACTTTCATGATACTTTAGAGTTCTCTTTTTACCCTTTTTGTTACCTCATTAACAACTTCACATTTAAGAATTATTTACGTTATCTCCTCTCAGTCTCCTGGCTGGATGTTGACTCATACACACCTCCCTGATAATCTTTATTGTTCATTTCTATGAAATCACACTCTCCTGGTCCGTCTCCTGCCACATAGATCTCCTCTCCATGTACTGTGCTGGCTTATCCTCTTCTTCATAACCCCATCACTTCCAGCGATCTAGGATACAATCCTCTCTTCTCTCCTCTCTTCTCTGCCCACACTCATGGTCTTGGTGATCTCATCCATTCTTATGGCTTTAAAATCAAGCTGTATGCTGTCGGCTCCCAAATGTATACCGTTAGCCCAGTGTATTGAATGCTACATACACTATGTACTCAGCATCCCCATCGGATGTCTGATCAATAGCTTAAATTTAAAATGTCCTAAGACTGAACACCCAGTACTTTCTGTATCCCCCCCACCAAAACCTGCTGCTTCTATGTCCTGCTCCATCTCAGGTGATGGAAATTCCATTCTTTCCCCTTCCTTTCTTCCTCTCACATGCCATGTCAGAGGTCCTTGAGCTTCTATATTCACACTAGAACAGAATCTGACCACTTCTCGGTGCCAGCCCCACTGCTTCTCCTCTAGACTGAATCGCCTGCAGCCCTGAGTTGGCCTCCGCTTATCTCTCTGCTTCTACTCTGGTCCTTCTGGAGTCCATCCTCAACAGAACAGCCAGAGCAGCCTCCTAAATTGAAGTCTAATCATGTGTCATCTCTGCCATGGCTGCTCATCACCCTCAGAGCAAAATCTGAAGTCCTTACCAATGCCCACGGGGCTTGACGTCATCTAAGCCCTTGTGACCTTTCAGAGTTCATCCTCTGCTCTTCCTTCTTATTACTGTGTCCCAACCACACTGGCCTCCTTTCTTTTCTCTTCCCTTAACACACAAAGCTGACTTGGAGATTTTGTTCTCTATTCTCTTGCCTGAACATACTTCCTTCATATATCCTCTTGGATCACGCTCACCTCCTTTACGTCATTGCCTAAATCTCATCTCCATGAGACTTGCCCTGAGTTCCCTAATTCTGACTGTCCTATGGACAGGCTTGTCCCTCTCAATCTTCCTTGCCTTATTCTTTTTTAAAAAGACATCGATCGTCTTTGAATAAGCTATGTAACTTATTTTAGTATATTTTTGCTTATTGTCTTTCTCCCTGGGCTAGCAGGTAAACTCCTCAAGGCAGTGGTCTTGCTTGTCACTATTGCATCTCAAGTGCCTAGAATAGCACCTGACACATAGCATTCAATCAATTATTTCTGCTGAATGTTTTAAGAATGAAAGTATTCACAGATCACCAATAGAAGCTCAAGAGATATGTTATCCACTTAAGTTAGACTGCAAAAATGAGTACACAAAACAATTAAATCCTGCCAGAAATAATCCAATGACAGCCAGTTCCACATTAGACATCTTAAGCTAAAATCAGTGAGCAATGAAAAATGAAATAATTAACAAGTTGTGAAGTATTCTAATTCAAGAGCAACACAGTGTTTTAAAATGTGTTTATAAACTTTTCATTTAATTCCAACAATTCAAGAGTGACAAGACCTTGTTGCTTTTGTGAATTCCAAATGTTCAATATTTAATAACACCTATTAATATAACCCAGTTCAAGAAATGCTTCTATGGAGTATGGAACTGGCACAAGTCAGATTTTGCACATACACATTTAGTTGTAACAAGCAGATAATAGTTTTCAGATTATTTTTAATTACATTTCCACTTAATACTGTGTTCAATGGTTAAGAATTAATTACAGAAGACATATAAAAGTTTTCGAAGGCCCATCAAGAAAGCAATTTTTTTAACAGGCTTAAATTTTACAGTGTTTTGTTAAGGTCAGTCATTTTAAGATAATGTTTAATTCTTGATGTCAATAAGATATCTGCAGATCCTTTTAAACTTTACATTACCCCTACCTATGCAAAAATCACACTTCAAGAAAAGGTCATTCACATTTAGTCTGTGTAACACAGTAGGCAAATGTTGCAGATATTTGTTTTTGAGGATAGTTTCTGGATGTACTTGTTTTCATGGAGCATAGGAAACCTTTTTTTAGGGCCATTGACTCATGACTGGAAGAGAGTAAGAAATCAACAAAAGGTTACATGATCTGAAAGCAACTTACAGATTTTTTTTTTTTGAGCATTTAGAAAGCATTCTTTAAAAAGTTCTCCCATTTTAAAAAGTAATAACAAAGACATGTAATTAATCAATAATAGGAAAATAGCCAGACATGGTGTCTCATGCCTGTAATCCAAGCACTGTGGGAGGCTGAGGCAGGAGGATCCCTTGAGCTCACGAGTTTGAGACCAGCCTGAGCAAGAGTGAGACCCTGTCTGTACTAAAAACAGGAAAAATAGCCGGGCGTTGTGGCGAGTGCCTCTTGTCCCAGCTACTTGGGAGGCTGAGGCAAGAGAATCTCCTGACCCCAAGAGTTTGAGGTTGCTGTGAGCTATAACGATGCCACAGCCCTCTACCGAGGGTGACAGTGTGAGACTTTGTCTCAAAAAGATTAAAATAAAATAATAATAATGATAATGATAGGAAAACAGTAAAGTAGCATCTGTTCTATAATGTGGCCAGTTAAAAGAGATAAAATGGGAGCAACGTGCCCCACAGGGGTAAAAGAGAACATAGAGAGAGTAGACAAAAGAATTTGGAGAGTCACACAGAAAGGAGATGATAAAAGCATGGGACCAGAGGGTCTAAGGATTAGGTGCAGTGAGATCAGAGATGTAGACAACATTGGCAGAACTTGCTCTAAAGAAGCTTTGAATTTCTACATTTCAATATGAAATTTTTAAGCACAAGTGTTCTTGGAATGCTACTCTTCCCCACATTAGAGGGGAAAATACTTTTCTCTTTTGAAAAAACAGAGGAAAAAAATTTTTTTTTTACTGTATCATTGTAATATCACTTAACCTTTTGGTCTGTGAAAGGCAATGTTTTGGTTTCAAGATAAAGCCATACATTATCTTTTTCTACTTGAACTAGGGATCAAAAGGACATAAAACGTGTGTCCAGTATTCCCTCTCTAAAGCAAGTAGAGATAACTTGTTAGTTTGGTTAATTGTGGTAAAGCAAGTTGATGTGGCCGCTTGGCACTGTGTAGACAAAGAAGATCGACTGACTCTTGAACTCTGTGTTGCTGTCGTTTTGTTAGAGTTCAACACTGTCCTATTGACCTGAGAGGTGAGGTGGGAAACTGAAGGATGCCCAGCTAGTAACTGGTGAACCCTGGGTGTGAGTACAGGCTGTCTGGATTCTTTTCCTCCTGACAGTCCTTGTGAATTTATGATTATGGAGCTAACCATTTTGCTTTTAACCACTCAAAGGGGGAAGACTCAGAAGAAGAATTTGTGTTAGAGAACTAATTTCAAAGTCTAAACTACTTACAGTATTATTACATGCGCCTTTAAGGTGCATGAAAGCTGCAGCGAAGGAGGAGGCATGAAAGGAGAAAAGGAGAGTGATAGGATTGCTCATGGGTGCTCATAAATATTCTATTTTTCTTCTTTCTATTCTAATATCTGAGGAGGTGTAATGGGCTCAACCTCTGAAGGTTATGGAACTCTGCCATTTACTATGTCATGAGCAGAATCTATCTGGGGCTTAAAGTATCTGCAGATCTCATTTTGAGATTTAAGGGGGAATGATTACAGGAAAAACAGTAATGAAATATATGTTTTAATTCTTCTTAAGTGTAATTCAATATGGGCTGCTTTCATATACAGTCAGTTCTCTAGTAGGACGTGTGTTACGTGTTGAATTGTGCCCTCCCAAAAGATACGTTGAAGGTCCTGAAAGATATGCAAAAGTCCTAACCCCCAGGACATGTGACTATGACCTGGTTTGGAAACAGGGTTTTTGCAGATGCCATCAAATTAAGATGAGGTCATTAGGTTGGGCTGGCCTGGGCAGAAGAAGCCCTCTCTACTTGAAATGAAGAGGGTGATTTGTTGGGCTCATCGGGAAGCGGATGGCTTGGATGGTGGACAGTGTCTCTTTGGTAACTGCAGGAAGTCAGAGTATGATGGGCAGCATGGCCAGGAAGCCACGTGGGTAGCATTGCTGCATTTGCACGTGACGTTAGTAGGCAGGGTGCTCTCCCAAGTGAAGGCAGGTTCCTGAGTGAGCAATTTCTGTAATTCAGCAGACCCTCCGGGTTTGTGGAGTCAACATCTGGGGTTAGACAATGGAGAGTGTCCCTGAGGCTCCAGCTTGTAGTAACTTCACTGAGACATGCCTGTGATCACGGCCCTGGAGGGGGGGTGCAGAGTGAGTCTGAGGAGTGGGCAAGCCTAGCAGCCGGTCAGCACCCACATCATAGTGCTGCCTTGGGGTTCTCAGTTCACCTCCTCTTGGACATTCTGTGGAGAGCTAGAAACTGAATTCTGAAGTCAGGATTGGATAAAATACATCAGAAAGCTGGGACATTGTTGCCTGCCACCATCGTGGTGCTGAGAACATGAGTGTTTGAACTGCCCTATGGCTGGGCAGCTGAAAGAGAGCAGACGTCAGAGCCAGGGGTTCACACTGGCTAGAATCGGCTCTACGTGGCTCTGGGCCAGTCCCAGTACATCTCTTCTTTTCAATTTCTTTTTCTACAAGATCTGCCCTGGGTACTTATCAGGATTAAGTGAGATATTGTATGTGACATTACGTCTGTTAACGTGCTTCTGTGGGTGACACCCCATGAGCCCATGTCTCTGATCGCTCAAGGGCTAAGAGTTGGATATGGCCTGTGCTGTAGTTTCTGTATTAGGCACCATTTCCAGGAGCAGGGCAGGATGTAAGGAAGCAAACAGATCTGATTGACTCTGCTTATATTTAGAGAACCTTTTAGGATCTTTTAGATCATTAGGACCGAAAGCTCTCACTTAATAATTCAATTTGAAATAGGTGAAACCAGTTCCAGCCAGGAGGAAAACAACCACTTACTTTTTAATTTTGTTTTGTTTCTTTTCAGACTTGTAGGGCTAGTCCTCAAACTCCAGATGTCTCAAATATTCTGTCACAGCCCAAGTCACTGATCAATGTCATAGCAGTGAGTCTTTCAAAGTCTGATTCACAAACCTACTGGCCTTTGTTTAAAAAGAAGCAACTGTAAGTAGAGCCCACACTCGGCCTGAAGACCTCACTGCCTCCTAGCAGGTGAGCAGAATGACTCTGCCCCTCACGCTGGTGAGCCAGCCCTGTGTGCCCAGCACCCCCACAGCATGCCGGGTATATTCCAGGTAGCTCTGACGGGGCAGGAGACCCGCCTGAAGTGCTTTCTGAGGGCACGGGCTGTGCTGTCTCATTGTTGGTCTCCCTGCCCTGCCCATTTCCTGCTGCACGTCTGCCTGCTACAGGCTGTCAGGGACTGTGTGTCAGACTGATGACACCAGTGGCCTGGGGTTATATTTTTAATAGCCCTTTGATAAGTTTCTTCGCCAATTCTTCCTTACCTCCTCCTCCCTCTGTTGCCCTTTCCCTTCCCTTCCCTTCCTTTCTTTTCCTTTCTTCTTTCTTTCTTGACGTGTCCTTCTTAAAGAACCACATGTGATTTCCTTGTGCTTCTGGCAAAGGTGCCTATTAATGATGGATATTTGAAATGACTTCATGTGACTCATGCAGGAGAGATGGAAAGAGGGTAAAGTAAGGCACTTTTCCAGCAAGGAAATGTATTTTGTCCTTCTCCCTCCCCCCTGAATATTTTCAGCAGCGTCTTTCCATTTAGAGAGTGACCTATGGGACTGTTATAATTAGATTCCGTGGCTGCTGCTGGAGACCGGAAGACAAAGGCGAGCATCTCTCTCCGGACCGTGCTGGCCACGGCAGAAACAGCTCACTACCCAGTGATAGCATCTGACTAATTCGCCTCCCCAGGATTAGACCAGGAAACATCCAAGTTCATTGGCTTTCCTGGGATCGTATTGAGAGGCAGTAGTGTGTGTCCTGCTTCTTCCTGTGTTGTGTGAGTCATGAGCGAACCTCCTGTTGGCAACACCAGAAGAACACTTTCATCCCGATGTGTGTGACCCCTAGCATGGGTTCCCTGACACTAGTGCTGAGAGGCTTTGTCAGTGAAGGGCTTTCAAGTCAGAGAAGTCTGGGGGATGCCACCCTTTCCCTTTCTTGGAAGGTCACAGTCCGCGTTAGCACATCCAAAGATTCTGAGGAGGCCCGAAAGAAATTTTAACTTTGCTTTATTTAGTGTTTTATTTGGTCATTTGTTTAGCAAATAATTTTAGAACGTGTCCGGCATTCGTCCAGGTGCTGGAATTTAGCTGAGAACAAAATAGGAAAAGTTCCTCTCCTCAGGGAGCTCATAGTTTCTGAGAAGAGTCAAGGAACAAATAAGAGCTGTGTGATGACGTGGGGACAAGGTGGCGGGAATGAAGTCCCGGACGGCTTTTAGTAGGGAGTAGTGTTTTCTGCTATAGCTTAGGAAAGGATTTCTCGGGCTTCTATGTGGGGAAGAGACTCTCAGGGGAAAGGTAGACCCAGGGATACCAGTCAGGAGGCTCTTGCAAGTGATGATGGCTCCGGTCAAGTAACCAGCAGTGGAGGTGCTGAAAAAGTGACAAGTGTTTCCTCAACATATTTGGCCCTGTATCCTCTTTTTTTTGAGACAGAGCCTCAAGCTGTCACCCTGGATAGAGTGCCATGGCATCACAGCTCACAGCAACCTCCAATTCCTGGGCTCAAGCGAGTCTCTTTTCTCTGCCTCCCAAGTAGCTGGGACTACAGGTGCCCACCAC
>CAUYRH010141593.1:0-13216 GCA_963574655.1 Perodicticus potto | reverse complement strand
GGTAGAGTGCTGTGGCATCTCATCTCACAGCAACCTCCAGCTCTTGGGCTTAGGCTATTCTCTTGCCTCAGCCTCCCAAGTAGCTGGGACTGCAGGCGCCCGCCACAACACCTGGCTATTTTTCTGTTTTGCAGTTCAGCCGAGGCCGGGTTTGAACCCACCACCTTCGGTATATGGGGCCGGCACCCTACTCAATGAGCCACAGGCGCCGCCCCCAAATAATAACTTTTTAAGTTGGTTATCTTACTGATTTGCATGGTTTTTCTAATAAATTGACCAGTGTACCCATTTGTAAGGACTATAATACCTATGTACTTAATTATATACTTTTACTCAGTGAATTGTGGTTTTTTCCTAGTTAGTGTTTTAGGGGGTAGTTGCTCAATAAATGCATGGTTGAAATATTTGAAACTATTGAAATTTATATAAGTATGAAGAGTTTTATATGTCTATGTGGTTTATATTGCAATCTTTTATTAACACTATAAATTCTTCTATAAACACAGGGATTCGTCAGAACTGGTAGAAATTCATGCTGGTGTCAGCATTTAAGGCCTTAAAACTATTATTAATATTATGTTGTAGAATAGTAGTAGAAAAATCTACTTTCATTTTTCCCACCATTTTCAAACGTTTGCATTTTTATTTTTTTTTTCAATTCCACTTTTATCCTCTACAAACAATAAAACAACATAAGAGGTGCAACACTTTTTAAAGGCACTTGCCTTCCAAAACACAACACT
The DNA here is from genome assembly GCA_963574655.1 of Perodicticus potto. Classification (NCBI taxonomy): domain Eukaryota; kingdom Metazoa; phylum Chordata; class Mammalia; order Primates; family Lorisidae; genus Perodicticus; species Perodicticus potto. Next base: position 12,473 of record CAUYRH010141593.1, on the reverse strand, counting down.
CATTTGCTTGTATGTATTCTTTTTTTTTCATGAGATTTTCTCGTTTATTATGTGAAAACATTTGTATTCTGCATTTAGTAGGTTTTGAGATTGGTTCTCTCTCTGATGCCTAGGCTAGAGTGCAGTGGCATTATCATAGTTCACTGCAACCTCAAACTCCTGGGCTCAAAGGATCCTCCTGTCTCAATATTCTGAGTAGTTGAGACTATAGGCATGTACCAACATGCCCAAATAATTTTTCTACTTTTTGTAGACACGATGTCTCACTTTATTGCTAAGACTGGTTTTGAACTGGTCTGAAACAATCCTGCCACCTCAGCCTCTCAGAGTGTTTTGATTATGGACACGATCCTCTGCACTTACCCCAGTTATTATCTTTAACCTGCTTACCTAATAAAGTGGTTGTAAAAAGCTGGGACTTTAAAGTTTTAGCTCTAATTTCTATAAAATAAGTTCTCTTTGTTGAATTTGAAGAAATTTCTTACTACTCTGATTTCCAACTGGTGATACTGCCTGTTTTTTTGTTTGTTTTGCAGCTTTTGGCTGGGGCTGGGTTTTGAACCCAGCTACCTTTGGCATATGGGGCAGGCGCCCTACTCCATTGAGCCACAAGCACCACCCTGCCCCTCCCCTTTTTTTTTTAATTAAAAAAACTGAGTGGGCACAGTGGCTCATGCTATAATCCTAGCACTCTGGGAGTCCAAGGCAGGTGGATTGCTTGGGCTCCGGAGCTTGAGACCAGCCTGAGCAAGAGCTAGACTCTGTCTCTTAAAAAAAATAGCCAGGCATTGTGGGGAGCACCTGTAGTCCCAATTACCTGGGAGGCTGAGCAGCAAGGGGATCACTTGAGCACAGGAGTTTGAGGTTGCTGTGAGCTGTGATGCCATGGCACTCTACTAAGGGCAACAAAATAAGACTCTGGGCGGTGCCGGTAGCTTGGTGGGTAGGGTGCCAGCCACATACACAGCTAAAAACAAAAATGACAACTGCACCAAAAAAAATAGCTGGGCATTATGTCGGGCGCCTGTAGTACCAGCCACTTGGGAGGCTGAGGCCAGAGAATTGCTTAAGCCCTAGAGTTTGAGGTTGCTGTGAGCTGTGATGTCGTGGCACTTTACCCAGGCGACAGCTTGAGACTCTGTCTCAAAACAAACAAAAATAGCTAGTTTCTGGGACTGGCTAGGGTGGCTCACTCTTGTAACCCTAATACTTTGGGAGTCTGAGGAAGGAAGATCACCTGAAGCCAGGAGTTCAAGATAGCAAGACCCCTATCTCTACAAAAAAATAGAAAAATTAACTGAGTCTGGTGGCATGCACACCTGTAGTCCCAGCTACTTGGGAACCTGACGCAGGAGGATCACATGAGCTGAGGAGTTTGAGATTGCAGTGAGCTGTGATAATGCCATTGCCTTCATGCTTGGGTAACAAAGTGAGAAATTATCTACCCGTGAAATGTTTCTGAAGACTTGGAAAGTACACAGCAGCATTTTAGAAAACTGGTATGTTCCCCACATTTTCTTCAAGGATTTTTATTGTTTCATGTCTTTTTTTAAAAAGCTGGTATGTTACTCAGGAATCAAATGTGGTGCTGTTTAAGGTTTGGCAGAGTCAAATATTATTCTAGAGAGCAGTTAACCAGTTCAGGATACTTTTTCACTGGTTGAATAAAACCTATAAAATACGTGTATGTGCATTACTTTATGTTTTATAAAGACCTGTATTGACATCCTTTTCTGGAATGTTTGTTAGAAAATGATACTTTATCTAGACTTTTAAGTTTTCCTTTCTGAATACTTCAGTAATATGGTGAATGATTTTGGTTTGTACATTTATTTATTTATTTATAGGTGGTAAGATAGGATTTATTCCACAGAAAATATAAAAAAAGCACCAGAGCTCCTGGCAGAAGGAAAGACCCAAGTCTGAAAAGTCTCTGCCTGGGTCCCTTATCGAGGGGTACAGATAGTGGCACATGTCCTTTGTTGCACATTTATTTTTAATTCTATAAGTTTTCTGTCATTCTCAGGAAATAGCCCAAGACTTCTAAAGAAAGATTCTAGCCTTATGTAATATTGTAAGTCTTTTTAAAGGATTATAAAGAATAAGCTAAGTTTTAAATGTTTCATACAAAAGTATTTTTTTTTCATAGCATAAACTCTTAAATATTAAGTTTGTACTGAAAACTCAGTCCTTTTAATAGACCTGGGAATATGATTTGTTTTTGTTTTTATTTTTTGAGACAGTCTCTCTTTGTTGCCCTTGGTAGAGTGCCGTAGCGTCATAGCTCACAGCAACCTCAAACTCTTGGGCTCAATCGATTGTCTTGCCTCAGTCTCCCAAGTAGTCTCTCTTTGTTGCCCCGTTGGTAGAGTCCGTGGTGTCATAGCTCACGGTGACCTCAAACTCTCGGGTTCAAGCAGTTCTCTTGCCTCAGCCTTCCAAGTAGCTGGGACTATAGGTGCCCACCACAACACCCAACTATTTTTAGAGACAGGGTCTTGCTCTTGCTCAGGCTGGTGTCAAACTCTGTGAGCTCAGGCATTCCACCTGCCTCAGCCCCCGAAGTGCTGGGATTACAGGAGTGAGTTACCACGCCTGGCTGGGAATATGATTTGAATAGACAACTAATTAAATGGAGAATCTACTGTGACTGGTGTTTTTTTTTTCCTTTTTTTTTTTTTTTGAGACAGAGCCTCAAGCTGTTGCCCTGGGTAGAGTGCTCTGGCATCATAGCTCACGACAACCTCAAACTCCTGGGCTCAAGGGATTCTCCTGCCTCCGCCTCCCAAGTAGCTGGGATTACAGGCGCCTGCCACAACACCCGGCTATCTTTTGGTTGCAGCCATCGTTTGGCGGGCCCGGGCTGGATTCCAACCCACCAGCTCAGGTGTATGTGGCTGGCGCCTTAGCTGCTTGAGTCACAGGCGCCGAGCCTTTTCTTTCTTTTTTTTCTTTTTTTGAGACAGCCTCAAGCTGTCACCCTGGATAGAGTGCTGTGGCATCACAGCTCACAGCAACCTCCAATTCCTGGGAACAAGCGAGTCTCCTGCCTCCGCCTCCCATGTAGCTGGGACTACAGGCACCCACCACAACGCCCGGCCAATTTTTTTTTGGTTGCATACGTCATTGTTGTTTGGCGGGCCCAGGCTGGATTCGAACCTGCCAGCTCAGGTGTATGAGGATGGCGCCTTAGCCCATTGAGCCAAAGACGCCAAGTCCTTTTCTTTTTTTTTTTTTTAATAATAGTAGAATTTTGCCCATATTGGGTAGTACTTAATAATTCGGTCCTTAGCCAAAGCCTTGGAGGTCGTTAATTAGATCTATATAGGAAAAATCTTTTTTTTTTTTTTTTGAGACAGAGTGTCACTACGTTGCCCTCAGGAGAGTGCTGCGGTATCACAGCTCATAGCAACCTCAAATTCTTGGGCTTAAGCAATTCTCTTGCCTCAGCCTCCCAAGTAGACTACAGGTATCTACCACACACTGTCTATTTTTTTTTGTTGTTGTTGTTGCAGTTGTCGTCGTTTAGCGGGCCCGAGCAGGGTTTGAACCTGCCTGCCTCGGTGTATGTGGCAAGTGCCCTAACCACTGAGCTATGGGTGCCAAGCTGGGATAAATTTCTTAATAATAAGATATACCATAATAAAAGTTTTTATTAAATTATTCACTCACTAATCCCAAACTAAACGTTCTCTTTGCCAATTTGCATTTTAATTTTCAGCTATTTTGAAGATGAGGAAGAAGACTCTAGCAATGTTGATTTACCTTATATTCCTGCCGAAAATTCACCAACCCGCCAGCAATTCCATTCCAAGCCCATAGATTCTGATAGTGATGATGATCCCTTGGAGGCATTCATGGCTGAAGTTGAGGCAAGTATCAATTCTTGTTTTACTGTAATATTTAGCAATTGGAAACAAATCAAATTAACCTCTTCAAATCTTGTTCAAAATTTTTCTAACCTTTTTGAGATATTTGTTCTCATATTTTCATAGATGTATTTCCAATTCCTTTGTATTTTCAGAGATGATTGTGACTAGAAATTTGAACTGTGTAGCCCCCGAACATGGTAGCTCCAGATATGAGTGTTTTCTTGTATTTTAATAACCTGAGTATATTCTTTAATAGAGGGGACAGTATCTCATTTAATCAAGCATTTCTTCTAGATTCTGTATTCTGTAACTACTTACTTATTTTGAAATGGAGTCTCACTGTGTTGCTCTAGGTAGAATGCTGTGACATCATAGCTCACAGGAACCTCATACTCTCCTGGATTTCTGTTTTTAGTAGAGATGGGACCTCACTCTTGCTAGTCTTGAACTCTTTTTTTTTTTTTTGATTATTTTTTATTAAATCATGACTTTGTACATTAATCCATTTATGGGGTTCAGGGTACTGCTTCGATATACAATGTGAAATGCGTACATTGAACTAAGTAACACATCCATCACAATTATACTCATTTTGGTCTTGAACTCTTGGGCTCAAGCAATCCTCTTGCTTTGGCCTCCTAGAGTGCTAGGATTACAGGTGTGAGCTATCACACCCAGCCTGTATTTTGTCACTTTTTTTTTTGAGACAGTGTCTTACTTTGTCACCTTCGGTATAGTGCCATAGCACCCTAGCTTACAGCAACCTCAAACTTTTGGGCTCAAGCGATTGTCTTGCGTCAGCCTCCTGAGTAGCTGGGACTACAGGCGCCCGCCATGACACCTGGCTATTTTTTGAGACAGTCTTGCTCTTGCTCAGGCTGGTCTCAAACTCCTGAGCTCAAGCAGTTCACCTGAGTAGGCCTCCCAGAGTGCTAGGATTATAGGTGTAAGCCACTGCCCCTGGCCCCATGTACCTTTTTAAATGTTATTTCTTCATCAATACTCAATGACTTTCCTGTAGAAGTTGAAACTCATGACCAGCATCTCCTTGATACTCTTTTTCACTAGGGTTTTGTGGGTTTTTTTTTCTTTACTTGGATTGTTTTTTCTTTCTACTTATTTTCTTTTTATTGTAGAAAATTTCAAACATGTAGTTACAAGGTAGAATAGTAAAATGTATCCTTTACCACCTTTTTTTTTTTTTTTTTGGAGACAAAGTTTTAGTATGTCACCCTCAATAAAGTGCCGTAGTTTCATAGCTCACAGCAACCTCAATCTCTTGAGCTTAAGTGATTATCTTGCCTCAGCCTCCCAAGTAGCTGGGACGACAGGCAACTGCCACAACACCCTGCTTTTGTTTTGTTGTTGGAGTTATCATTGTAGTTTAGCAGGCCCCAGCCGGGTTCAACACTGCCAACCCAGGTGCCCTAACAACTGAGCTACGGACGCCCAGCCCCTTTACCTACCTTTATTAGTTAACAAAGTTTGGCCAGTTTTATGTTATCTAACTCCTTCTACCTCCAAATCTTTATTGTTTTAAAGTAAATGTCAGGCATAATTTTATCTATCAGTATTTTTGTATTTCAATAGCACAACTTTTTGTTTTTAATTGCAGTTTGGCTGAGGCCAGGTTCAATCCTGCCACCCTCGGTATATGGGGGCGGTGCCCTACTCACTGAGCCATAGGCACTGTCCCTGATAGCAGAACTTTTAAACAAAATTGCTAGGCCATTGTCGTACCAAAAGAAAAATTATTACTTTCTTTTAAAAGAAAAAAAAAGAAAATTATTATTTTCTTTTTTAGGCAGAGTTTCACTCTTTTGCCCTGGGTTGAGTGCCGTGGCATCATCGTAGCTCATAGTAACCTCAAACTCTTGCCCCAGCCTCCTGAGTAGCTAAAACAACAGGTTAGCACCACTGTACTCAGCTAGTTTTTCTATTTTTAGTATGATGATCTCACTCTTGCTCAGGCTGGTCTTGAACTTCTGAGCTCAAGCAATCCACTGGCCTGCCAGAGTGCTAGGAATACAGTTGTGAGCCACCATGCCCAGCAAAAAAAAAGTTTTATTTTTTGCTATTTAGCCATCTGACTGTTGTCATCCTTCTTGCAATCCTCCTCATTTCTCAAATACAGAGGTCCTTTACAGTTCTCTATATTGATTTAATATCTTCACTGTTTATCATGAACCTTATTTACTTTTAAAATTTCTCTGTGCATAATTTATGTCTTTTTTTTTTAATTTTATTTATTTTGAGACCGTCGTATTACGTCGCTCTCAGTAGAGTGCAGTGGCATCATAGCTCACAGCAACCTCACACTCTTGGGCTTAAGCAATTCTCTTGTCTCAACCTCCCAAGTAGCTGGAACTACAGGTGCCCACCACAACACTAAGCTATTTTTTTGTTGTAGTTGTCATTGTTGTTTGGCGGACCCTGTCCAGATTCAAACCTACCAGCTCCAGTGTATGTGGCTGGTGCCCTAGCCACTGAGCTATAGGCACCAAACCCACCCTTCATTTCTTTTTAGCACATTATCAATTATTTTTATTATATCACTTAATCCTACAAATAACCCTGGGAAATAGGCAGAAAATATATACCGTACTTATAAATGTAATTTTTTAAACTGATATGAAAACTAAGCCCTAAGATAATTCATATCACATGCTCCAAATCATATTGTTACTTAAATGGAAGAGGTAAGACTCAAATTCGATTTTTCTTTTTCTTTTTTTTTTTTTTAGAAACAATCTCACTTTGTCACCCTCGGTAGAGTATCATAGCATCACAGCTCACAGCAACCTCCAGCTCTTGGGCTTAGGCAATTCTCGTGCCTCAGCCTCCCGAGTAGCTGGGACTACAGGTGCCCGCCACAACACCCGGCTATTTTGTTGTTGTTGCAGTTTGGCTGGGGCCGGGTTCGAACCCGCCGCCCTTGTTATATGGGGCCAGCACCCTATTCACTGAGCCACAGGCGCCGCCCTCAAATCCAGTTTTTCTTGGTTAGTAGTCCTGAAAACTTAGCTCTTTCTGGTATATATATCATGCTGCTTTTCTTCTCTCTTTTGCCAAATTCTGTCATCTTCACAATGTCCCTTGCGTCTGATCCTTTCTCTTGCCATTGTAGTCATCCTACTTTATTTCATCATTAACTCTTGCTTGGGCTAAATTCTCTCCCTCTCCCTGCTTTACACTCTGTTGTCCCACTTATGTGGTATGTAACTACTGGTTAGTTAGACTACAGCATGTTTCTTATTGTATTTCTCCCCTTTCTTAAAACTGTCCCTTTATTGCTTTTGACATAAGGTCTTTCATATTTTTTGTCTTTAGCCAAAATTCATCTCTCCTTTAAGGAAGGTGGAAAAGAAAGAATTCAAGATAGATATGTTTTTATTTCATGTAGACATTTCTTTTTCTTTTCTTTTTTTTTTAATTAGGCTAAGAACTTTTTATTAACCTTCTTTCAAACTTTATTTCCAGCTTCTTCAGCTTAATTAGCTGCAAAGAATGGATCATGTATAAGCAAAAACTGAAAAGAGGTGCAATGTCCAAGGGACTGGGCTTAAAAATTTTAGAGATCTAGATATTATCAGATTCATAAAAACAGTTTTTGTTTTTGTTTTTTTTAGAGACAGAGTCTCACTTTATCGCCCTCGGTAGAATGCCGTGGCGTCACAGCTAACAGCAACCTCCAGCTCCTGGGCTTAGGCAATTCTCTTGCCTCAGCCTCCCCAGTAGCTGGGACTACAGGCGCCCGCCACAATGCCCGGCTATTTTTGTTTTGTTTGTTTGTTTGTTTTTTGTTTTGCAGTTCCGCGGGTCCGGGCTTGAACCCTCCACCCTCAGTATATGGGGCCAGTGCCCTACTCACTGAGCCACAGGTGCCGCCCCATAAAAAGTTTTATTTTTTATTATTTATTTTTTTAGTTGGTCTGGGCAGGACTTGAAACCTTCACCCTCGGTGTATGTGGCTGGCGCCGTAACCACTCTGCTAAAGACGCCAAGCCATAAAAAACAGTATTAAAAAGCAATCATTCTAGCCGGGTATTGTGGCGGGTGCCTATAGTTCCAGCTACTTAGAGGCTGAGGCAAGAGAAACGCTTAAGGCCAAGAGTTTGAGGTTGCTGTGAGCTGTGATGCAACGGCACTCTACCCAGGGCAACAGCTTGAGACTCCTGTCTCCAAAAAAAAAGACAGTCATTCTCCCACCTAATGACCTAATGGGCACAATGTAAGGGTATATGGCATATGTTCCTGGGTGCAGGACACAACTACCACAGGGACCTTACCTAACAAATGCAAATATTGCATCCTAATTGTTTGTACACTCATGAATTCAAAATTTTAAGAATAATTTTTTAAAAAGCAGTCACAATATAAAATAGCTTCCAGTAACAACTTTAAGTTCTGTCTTCAGAAGCTGACTCAGTTCATTTTGCTTCATTTTGGAAGCCTCATCAAAATTCTCCACAAGATGTGGAACTTCTGTTTTTTGTTTTGTTTTGTTTTTGTTTTTTGAGACAGAGCCTCACTGTGTTGCCCTGGGTAGAGTGCTGTTGCGTCACAGCTCACAGCAACCACAAACTCCTGGGTGTAAGTGATTCTCTTGCCTCAGCCTCCCAAATGGTTGGGAATACAGGTGCCTGCCACAATACCTAGCTATTTTTTTTGTTGCAGTTGTCATTGTTGTTCAGTAGGCCCGAGCTGGTTCCAACCCACCAGCCCCAGTGTATGTGGCTAGTATCCTAACCAGTTAGCTACAGGCACTGAACCAAGATCTGGAACTTTATCGTCATCATCCATTCCAATAACAGCAAGTCGTGCTTTTCCTTCCACAGATTGTTTAGGCAGAACTTCTTTAGCACAGGGGGCTAGACTGGTCTCCTTAAACTAAGCAGATTGTCTACACCAAGCTGGTTTAAGATGCTGGATAGCATGTCTCATGGCCTGTAATGGTGAAAGTGTTTGCTGCCATAGATGTGTGAACTTTAGAGTTGTTAAAGTGGACCACTAATCCTTGGTTTGTAAACATATTTACTCAATACCAGAGATACTGTTTACCCCTAAATTCTCCAAGGAGAACTGAAGTTTTTTATATCTGCTGTAGCTGTTCTATGAACCACCTTCTTTCTTCGAGCAATTCCTTTCCCACCAGTGCACACTCGTGCTTGCAGTTTGGCGAATTTCTCTTGGTTCATGATAGTTCTTTCATCTTGTTGGAGTGTAAAGGGACCTGCACAAGGGACTAGGGTGCTTCTGGGGTCTCCATTAGACCAGTTGAGTTTAGGTGTACACACATGGTGATTCAAGATGATAGTTAGAGGGTAAATACTGTCTTTTTTTTTTTTTTTTTGTAGAGACAGTCTCACTTTATTGCCCTTGGTAGAGTGCCATGGTGTCACACAGCTTACAGCAACCTCTAACCCCTGGGCTTAAGCGATTCTCTTGCCTCAGCCTCCCGAGTAGCTGGGACCACAGGCACCTGCCATAACGCTCGGCTATTTTTCTGTTTTACAGGTTGGCTGAGGATGAGTTTGAACCCGCCACCTTCAGTATATGGGGCTGGCGCCCTACTCTATGAGCCACAGGCGCCGCCCTAGACATTGTTTATTTTTTTAAAAAGTGTGCCAACATTTTTGAAATCAGGGTTTTGTGTAATAGTTCAGACTTTAGAGAAGAGGAAGATCTGGCAATACTAAGCTTGTGTTCTTGTGTGGTAAAATCAGGCTGTCCTGAGCACATGGCTGCCTACTTTATTTAGACAAGGCATCCTTTTTCTTTTTTTATTTCTTTTATTTTATTTTTTTGAGACAGAGTCTCATTTTGTCATCCTCGGTAGAGTGCTGTGGCATCATAGCTCATAGCAACCTCAAACTCCTGAGCTGAGATTCTCTTGCATCAGCCTCCAAAGTAGCTGGGACCACTAGCGCCCACCACAACGCCCAGCTATTTTTTGTTGTTGTGCTGGTGGTGGTTATTGCTGCTTAGCAGGCCCTGGCCAAGTGTATGTGGCTGGCGTCCTAACCACTGAGCAACAGGCACTAAGTCGGTATCCTTTTTTTTTTTGTTCACCATAGTTTTATCAATCTCTGTTTTCATTTAACACACTATGATTGTACTTTTTCTTTGATGGAGATAAATTTTCCTGAACTCAGGTCTTTATCAAGTATCAGAAAATAAAAGACTAAAGGTATTAAGTAAAAGCAAAGCATGTCTGTGTCAAAGGAATACTATTTTTTTTTTTTAAGAGACAGAGTCTCAAATATCGCCCTCAGCAGAGTGCCGTGGCATCACACTGCTCACAGCAACCTCCAACTCCTGGGCTTAGGTGATTCTCTTACCTCAGCCTCCCGAGTAGCTGGGAATACTAGCTGTAGCCTGCCACAACGTCCGGCTATTTGTCGTTGTTGTTGTTGCAGTTTGGCCAGGGCTGGGTTTGAACCCAACACCCTCAGTATATGGGGCCGGCGCCCTACTCACTGAGCCACAGGCGCCGCCCAGGAATACTTTTTTATCCTTCACTTACTATCAGCTTGGTACCCACTAGGTATCTGAGTTTCCCATCTTTTTTGTTTGTTTGTTTTGGGGACAGACTTTTAGTATGTCGCTCTTGGTAGAGTGTCGTGGCGTCACAGGTCACAGCAACGTCAAAGACTTGGGCTTAAAGCAATTCTCTTGCCTCAGCCTTCCAAGAAGCTGGGACTACAGGCATCTGCCACAATGCCTGGCTTTTTTTTGTTGTTGTTATTGTTTGGCAGGCCCGGGTCAGGTTCGAATTTGCCAACTCCGGTGTATGTGGTTGTCACCCTAGCCACTGAGCTACAGGCACCAACCCTGAGTTTCCCATCTTTGATTAGAACAAGTTAAGTTACTTGTTGATGAGTATAACCTAGTAGGTGGCAGAGCCAGAATTTACCTCCAAATCCCATATTTTTATACCATATCATTCTATATTCAAGTTTTTATAGCACTGTGTATTTTTGCCACTTATCAAGACTATTCAGGACACTTACACCTAACAAAACTATTTAGGACATAACATGTGTCTTTCAACTTAGTATTTAGTAGCTATTTTAAATGATTCACTATAGGAATAAAAGCAATAAATGATTTGTCGTGTTTGAGATGTCTTGGGATACATGTTTTTTTCTTCATTTTCTCAAGATAACAGACGTTCCCCAAAGGGATAAATTTCCCAGAGAATCTGGTCTCATCATTTCTTGAGCTGCCTAGTGATGAATTATAAGAAAAATCAGCTCTTGATTTTCTAGGTTTAAATTTAGAATTAATTTATGGTAGTGCAAGCTGGCATAGCCCTTTTTGAGTATCTGAGAATGGCCTAAGTTCTCTTGCATCTCAAGAGAAGTTGTTGGTATGGTGTCATTCTTCTGGGTATCTTTTGTGTACTATCAAAAAGAGTGGGTTTATTTATGTATTATTTATTTTTTTAGACAGAGTCTCACTTTGTCATTCTTGCTGTGGCATCATATTTCACAGCAACCTCAAACTGCGGGACTTAAGCTATTCTCTTTCCTCACTCAGCCTCCCCAGTAGCTGGGACTATAGGCAACTGGCACAACAGCCTGCTGTGTTTAGACATGAGGTCTTGCCGTGGCTCAGGCTGGTCTCGAACCCACAAGCTCAGGCAATTCACCTACTTCAGCCTCCCAAGCGCTGGGATTACAGGCGTGGGCCACTGCTCCTGGCTCAAAAAGGGTTTTGCCTATTTTAGGACAGAGAGATTGGATATTATTGGATGTTGGAGAGAGTGTTGTTGCCTAAGTTTTTACATTAATTCATGATCTCAGATACTTTTCTAGAAATTAAACTTTTCTAGTGCTTGAAGTAGGTAAAGATTATTTTTAGCCAGTGTTCCAAAAAAGGATTTATGTACGCTTAAACAGAATGTTCTCCAAGTATTTGTGACCTGTTTCTTATATTACATTGTTTTTGTCATTTTTATGATCTTAAGAATATCATATATTTGGTTCTGTCCCTTGAAAAATAGGCTGTTCATATATAATACTTCTTAAAATAATTCCTCTTTATCAGAAACATTTGATTCTATAGTGTACCTGACCATGCAACAGAGAAACAGCAGCTGATGGCTTGAGGCTGATTGTCATTCGTCACTGGAAAGATTGTTTACTGAAAACCTCTTTGTCAAAGTATATAAAAATAAAGGATTGCTCCATAACAAACAAAAAATCAAAGATAGGTAGGAAAAACTCCTGTGGGTTTATGGTGAAAAGTACTTGTACAGAATGACCTTGACTTTTAAATGTATAAAAGGATTAATTTATTCAGTGATTGTCAGTTTGCTATAAATAAGAATTGTCTATGGAAATTGAAAAAACTATACACATTTCACTTGCCCCTAAGGATTTTGATTTAATAGTTCTAGAGCAGGGGTCCTCAAACTTTTTAAACAGGGAGCCAGTTCACTGTCCCTCAGACCGTTGGAGGGCAAGACTATAGTTTTCTTTCTTCTGGATAGAGTGCCGTGGCATCACAGCTCACAGCAACCTCCAATTCCTGGGTTCAAGTGAGTCTCCTGCCTCCGCCTCCCAAGTAGCTGGGACTACAGGCGCCCGCCACAAC
>CAUYRH010141592.1:0-16581 GCA_963574655.1 Perodicticus potto | reverse complement strand
CCTGTAGTCCCAGCTACTTGGGAGGCGGAGGCAAGAGACTCGCTTGAGCCCAGGAATTGGAGGTTGCTGTGAGCTGTGATGCCACAGCACTGTATCCAGGGTGACAGCTTGAGGCTCTGTCTCTAAATAAATAAATAAATAAATACCTCCAATTTCTATTCTTCTCACTCCAATATATTAGTTGAACTAATTCATTACATGTTTAATAAAGAATATCGATCCAGTGTGGCGCCTGTGGCTCAGTGAGTAGGGCGCCAGCCCCATATACCGAAGGTGGCAGGTTCAAACCCTGCCTCGGCCGAACTGCAAAACAAAAAAACAGCCAGGTGTTGTGGCGGGCGCCTGTAGTCCCAGCTACTTGGGAGGCTGAGGCAAGAGAATTACCTAAGCCCAGGAGTTGGAGCTTGCTGTGAGCTGTGTGACGCCACAGCACTCTACCGAGGGCAATAAAGTGAGACTCTGTCTCAAAAAAAAAAAAAAGAATATCGATCCATAACTCTTGGCTTAAAAAAAGGTTTTTCCCAAACTGTATTTTATGAACACAAAAAATGTGTAGTCACATGCTCAAGGGTATAACATTTTCACTGTTTCTTATTTTTTCAATGGACACTACCATCTTTAGAGGCTAGACACTGCATCGAGACAGGGGGTTGATGCTGTCCATCCTCGTCGAACCACCACATTTATAATTCAGTTCCTGCACATTTATAAATGCTGGCTTTTAAACTGTAAGCCCAGTGGTCCCTTTAACTACACTTAGATGCACAATAACCGACAGCTCATTACAACAAGTGGTCTCAAGAGTGAAGTTCTGAGCTAATGGTCTGTAGATGCTTTAGTCTCCAAACTTGGGCCAACATTAAGGCAAGTAAAATGCTCCTTTCCTTCCATGCATTTAATTTGTAAATGCCTGCATCAAACACAATTGATCTGCCTAATTCTAATGTCTGAAATACTGCATGCATATTTAAATCAAAGATGCAGGCTTAATCAATTTGTGTTTTCTTATGAAATTCACTGGGTATCTATATCTTGAAGATGAGCAGAAATAATTTTAAAGCAATGGAACAAAACACACTTAAATATCAAGTAAAGGAAGGTTCCTTAAGTAAGTTATAGTCTTTCATGATTTAAAAGCACACAATCATGAAAAGCCATATTCAAAACAAAATTATGTAGGAAGTAATCACAGTACAATGTCAAAAGGAAAAAGTAGGAGTATGCGTGTCCAACACAATTTCAATTTTATTTAAAATTACAATATATATGTAATGTACACAACATTAAGTTGAAGTAATTTTTTGTGGGGTGATGAAACAACAGTCATCTTCATTTTTACGTTTTCCTGAATTTTCAAAGTTATCTACCATAAGCACTTATTTTTACAATCAGAAAATATATTTAACAGCAAATAATGTTCCTTTGTCTCTGTTCTTGTTGGTATATATAAAAACTTAACACTAAATATTAGACTCCTAAGTCAATCCACCATCAGAGAAACATATTTCATGAACATATTTCATGTTAAGTTTACCTTCAAGTGCAAACACTGACAAAAGGGAAATATTTAATATAATAATATTTCTATTAAATAGAATAATAACATTTCTAATAAAATAATATTTCTATTCAAAAGTCTTGAGGAAAACAAAGTTAACAGAAATGCTGCTGGTAATAATTAAAATTGAAAACCATAATATTTTGTTACACGTTTGAAACCTAAAAGTTATAAATTCGATGTTAGGAATAAACCTTACATACGATCAACTTAACATACAAAAATGGGGAAAAGTGAAATAATTTCCACAATTATGAGCATCGCATTGCATTTCTAAGGCTAATGTTCTTTACCCACATTTGTCAGAGCTCTCTGCATTAAAGTATGGTTTCCACTGAAGATTCATCTTTGCCTTTCACGAGAAAACAAAACACGTCTCCCTAAAGGATTTCCTAACGTGCCAGCAGCACCCATGTTCAGTAAGGGGTCTCCTTGTGCTAACACGGCCTCTGCCTACATGCAGACCAGTATCAACTGCCCCAGGCCGGGCACAAGTACTCAAGACCCACACTGCTGAAGTTAAAGAAACGGAAGAGAACTGGCAGCTCAGAAGCATCAGTTCACGGAAATGGTGAGAAATTAGGGCAAAAAACAGGGAGCAGGTGGAGCCACGCGTTAAGACACACTCAGAGCCCTGTGGGTCTGCCAGAAGGAGAGAGAAGATTCCGGGTCTCCGGGTGGTGATTACAAACAAAACACAGAGCGGGGACATCCCACGCACTAGGGAAGTGGCAGAAGCCTAAGTCCCTGCGCCTTGGGCGGATCCTGCAGGGGCCCTCAAAGTGGGCCGGGGCCCCCGCTGACTTCTGCAAACTGACAGGAGGGGTCTGCGATGTTAGGTGGCAAATCTCTACAAGGGGAAAGGCTCTGAGAACTTCCAGAAAGGTCTAAGAGACAGGAGAAGGTCAAGATGGGAGTTCATCCCTGGCGGCCGCAACGTCCAGTACCAGGGCAGCTCGTTCTGTTTAGGGACCATCCTCTTTGGGGGGAGGCAGGAAAGGCCAGCAGCCACGTGGAGCGTGCAGGCCGCACAGCACGCAGGAGGTGCCTGCTGACAGCCCAGCTCGGGCACCTTGACTTTCCGGGCCAGGCAGACGGGGGCAAACCACGGAAACGTGCAGGAGGGGCTGCGGGCGGTGCAGGAAGACGCACCGCGACGTGAGCTCCACAAGCGAGGGCGGGAGAGCAGGGGAAGCCAGTTAGGAGGCAAACGAAACTGTCGGTGAAAAGTAACAGTGACCCTGGCAATGGAGGCGAGGGGATGGAGGTGAGAGAGGCTTCGAAGTGGAAAGGAGGCACCCAGTAACTATTCACTGTAGGGACAGAGGAGGGACAAGATGTTGCCGAGGAAGGGAAAGGAAGGGGAGGTTTAGAAAGGGAGCAAGGCAACGGAGAGAGATAAAACTGGAATTAGAATCAGGTATTCAGAGGCCTTAGAATCCCTTCCTCACTCCGCCTATATCTGCATTATCAATCAATAATGGAGGCAGCACATAGTAGGGCTCCATCACTTATTCACCTCCCTAATGCAGATCCGCTATCACATAAAGAAAGCAAAGAGGGCATCCTTCCTAGGGTAGCACCCACAGCTCTGTGGCTGGGGCAGAATAATTAGCACAGATGCCCATGGCAGACTGCCTGGCAAGGCAGATTGCTGAAAGGTGGGGGAACAGCCAGGTCATGTGTCTGACCGGCTGGCATCACCCACTCTCAACAGCGTCTGCAAACACACTCTGGGCTTCTTAGAGATACATCATCTGATCTCCCTAATAGGCTGTCATGTGCTAAAAGATTAAGGAAAAGAATTCTTACATCACCTAAGGCAACAGCATGCTTTTTGTTTTTAAAATTAGTTCAGTGGCAAAGAAATCTCCTTAGGAAACATTACAAGATGAGTTACAAAACTTATTGTATTGAGTAAACACCAGCAGATGGTTGCCAACAAATCTTTAATTATCTTCAACTCGTTATGCAGACATTAACCTTGACAAATTAATAAAGGTGAACTAATAAACTTGTGGGCTTATATAATTTAAATAGTTCCAAATCACAGAGAATGCTTATAGATAGATGTTGATCAAATCACTTAAAAGGGCTCCTTTTCATCCTTCTTAAAACTACATAGTAAGAGTGCTATGGAATAACTGGGAGTTGGGTTTTTCCCCCTTTCCCTTTTTATACTGTTAAGGAAGACTAAGATAGTTTCCAAGCTATTAAACTATTTGTGATGTACAAGTCATCATCATAATTGGGGGCACACTTTTTTTTGACCTTTGTAAAACTTTCATTTCCCAAATGTGGCAGATAAGAAGTGCTTTTATAGCACCAATAATGATTTTTTCCTATGGGAACTTGCCAATTATAAGTTGAAAACGAAGGAAAGACCATATTGGATATCCATTTAAAATACAACTGAAAAATTTAAGAATCATGCTTAGAGGAGAGGACAGGTGAGTTAGGAATCTAACAAAGAGAAATACACATCGAAAGAGTACAAGGGCAAAAATGTGCTCCCGTGGCACCTTAACGTGATACCAAGTGCCATAAAATGTGTTTAATAAAATGTGACTCAAAGGGTCACAACTGCATCTGCAACTATTAGTCTGAGTTCTTAAATCTAAATAAATGGCTGGGGAAAATTAACCCACAATTAAGGCCAATCACATTGGCTCATGACTATAATCCCAGCACTCTGGGAGGCGAAGGAGGGTAGACGGCCTAAGCCCAAAGGTTCAAGACCAGCCTGAGTAAGAATGAGACCCCACACCCCACCCTCGTCTCAATAAAAATAGCTAGGCGTTGTGGTGGGCACCTGTAGTCCCAGCCACTTGGTAGGCTGAGGCAAGAGAATCACTTGAGCCCAAGAGTTTGAGGTTGCTGTGAGCTATGATGCCACAGCAATCCACCATGGATGACAAAGTGACTCTATACAAAAAAAAAAAAAAAAAACACTAAATTAAATTTTAAAAAATGAAATTAACATGATACACACCACTGTTTCAGTAATACAAACAACAATACAGTTAGGCATCAAGTTCTTTTTTTTTTTTTGAGATAGAGTTTCAAGCTGTCACCTGGGTAGAGTGCTGTGGCGTCACAGCTCACAGCAACCTCAAAGTCTTGGGTTTTTAAGCGATTCTCTTGCCTCAGTTTCCCAATTAACTGGGTCTATAGACAACCGCACATCGCTCGGCTATTTTGTTGTTGTTGTTGTTGCAGTTGTCATTGTTGTTTTAGTTGGCCTGGGCTGGGTTCAAACCCACCAGCCTCGGTGTATGTGGCTCGTGTCCTACGCACTGAGCTACGGGCACCGCCCAGGCATCAAGTTCTTACCAGCTCACAATTCAGATATTATGAGGACTTTGTCTTATTTTTCCTCATATTCTCAGTCCCTAGTATGATGCCCAGCCCAAAAGGGCCTTAATAAAGGTGCTACAACATCACTCAAATACCACAATAATGTTTCAGTACAGAAGGTGCTATTGCCTCGTTTTCCTCTGACAATAAATCACCTTTTGGGAGATCTTCATTTCACCTTTAACTTGACTCAGGTTTTCATTACTTATACATGCTAAAGTGAAATTCACTCACTCACATGTTCACCCATTCAGCAAGTATCTATTCATTTCTTCCCATGTCTCAGGCATTGTTCTGGCCCTCCCCTGTCCCTACGGTAGGTGCCAGTCACACGTGGCTACTGAACTTCTGAAATGTGGCTCATACAAACCAAGGTATGTTATATATGTAAGTTAAACACTAGATTTTGAAGACTTAATAAAAAAGAATGTAAAATAACTAGGAATGTTTCCATTGATTATATTATAAAATAATTTAGATATATCAAGTTAAAAATATTAATATTAATTTTTCCCCTTTTCTCTTAACTTTTTTTTATGCTTCTAGAAAATCTGGTAATATAATGATAATACTTTAGATAAAGCCCTACTTTGAGGACCTTCCATTCTACTAGCAGAAGCCAATATTAACAATATAAGTAATAAACAAGATTATGTAATTTCAGATAATGAAAAATTAATGTAAAGAAAATAAGGTAGGGTAAGAGAAAAGAGAGTGACCCATAAGGGCTATTTTTGAAGGGAAGCTATTTAAGTCTATTCTAGGGAGGTGATATCTGAGCAAGAAACATGAATGATAAGAAGAGATAGTCATGTGATCATCTGGGGAGTATGGTAAACAGAAGGAACTACAGGTACAAAGGCCCTGAGGTAGGAAAGACTGAACAACAGCAAGAATGCCAATGTAGTTCAGCCACAATGGGAGCAAAAGAAGAGAAGCTGAGAACCCCAGGAAGGGCCAGGATACAGAAGGCTTGGTGGAAATTTGAGGCTAAATTCTTCATCTAAAGCAGTGGTTCTCAACCTTCCTGAAATTAACATGAATACACACCACTGTTTCAGTAATACAAACAACAATACAGTTAGGCATCAATTTCAATAATTTGAAATTATTTTCAAATTATTTGAAAATAATTTTATGGTTGGGGGTTCACCACAACATGAGGAACTGTATTAAAGGGTCATGGCGTTAGGAAGGTTGAGAATCACTGATCTAAAGGAAAGCCATTGAAGGATTTTCAGCAGGAGAATCACATGATCTGATTTAAATGTCTGAAGATAATTCTGGCTGCTGTGTGGAGGACTGATTAAATAAGGATAAGAACAGACACAAGACATCAGCCAGAAGATTCTCATAGCTTCCCAGGTACGATTTCCATAATTCAGAATCAGTATGGTTGAATGGACGCTCACATATACCTCTGGCAGCAGAACTATGAAAGGATTCCAAACTTTTGGCAAAGCAATTTGGCAACATATATCCTGAGCTATAAAGATATGTTCACACCTTTTCACAGAAATTACAGAAATGAATCCTAATTGGAAAGATAGAAAAAAATCTCATGTAAGAAAGTACATACTACAATTATATTTAAAACAGAAGATACCAGGAACTTCTTGTGTATTCAATAGCAAACTAAATGATGGAGAAAATATCACATACCCATTAAATTGTAAGTATAGAAACCAAGTAACTACGGATAATACAATTGTCTACATAGGACATCCCAAAGAATCTGTAGATAAACTATTAAAACTAATGGGAGAGTTCAGCAAGTTTGAAAAAAAAAGATGGAATGCTTAAAAATCAACACTTTTATATATACCAATTATAACCAATTAGAAACATGGTTTAGGCCAGGTGCAGGTGGCTCGTGCCTAAAATACTAGCATTCTGGGCGGCCAAGGCAGATGGATTGCTTAAACTTATGGATTTGAGACCAGCCTGAGCAAGAGTGAGACCCTGTCTGTACTAAAAATGAAAACCTCAGGGAAGAGGATCTCTTGGTCCAAGAGTTTGAGGATGCAATGAGCTATGGCACCACAGCACTCTAACCTGGATGACAGAGTAAAACTCTGTCTCAAAAAAAAGAGAGAGAATGAAAATACAGTTTAAAAAAAAATTCACAGTAGCTATAACAAAAGGCAGCCAGAAATAAACTGAATGAAAAACCAGCAAGATGGCAGCGCCTGTGGCTCAGTTAGTAGGGCGCTGGCCCCATATACCGAGGGTGGCGGGTTCAAACCCGGCCCCAACCGA
Source organism: Perodicticus potto (assembly GCA_963574655.1). Lineage (NCBI taxonomy): Eukaryota > Metazoa > Chordata > Mammalia > Primates > Lorisidae > Perodicticus > Perodicticus potto. The sequence goes on along the minus strand of CAUYRH010141592.1, from coordinate 9,407 downwards.
ACTGCATCAAAAATTAACTGGGTGCTGTGGCGGGCACCTGTGGTCCCAGCTACTTGGGAGGCTGAGGCAAGAGAATCGCTTAAGCCCAAGAGCTGGAGGTTGCTGTGAGCTGTGACTCCATGGCACTCTACCGAGGGCGATAGAGTAAGACTCTGTCTCTACAAAAAAAAAAAAACAAAAAAACAAAAAAAACCCAACAAGATGTTACAGAAAAAAATAAATGATTTTTTGAGAGACATTAAAAATAACCTAAATCAATAGTTGGAATCAACATATCCACAGGTGGGTAGACTCAACATGTCAAATGTCCACCACCACCACCCCCCTTTAATCTAAAATTTCATATAATTCAAATTTCCAATGATTTCTTTTAATAGAACTTGCGAGTTGTTTTTTCAAAATTCATTTGAAGGGGCCAAGAATAGCAAGGACTTCAGCTTATTAAATACTAAAAGTTTCTATAAAGCTATGGTCAGGGCAGAGACTAGGATGAGACTAGTAAGGCCTCAGAGCAGATACCGACACCACTTCTGTGCTCTGGGCACCCACCTCTACATGATAGTCTTAGTTCTGCGATACTGGCTTAAAAGTAGGAGGGACAAAACAAAGGAAATAGAAGAGAGAACCCACACATACTTAGGTCCCACGTAAGTATACAGAAGTACATTTTTTAAATACACGATAATGCTCTGGGTGTGTGCACAGATATACACGTATGCGTATACGAATGTGCATGTACACGTATTTTATACAAAGATGTGTCTAACAAGACATATACACAAGGCAAGACTTTGAAAATATAAACAGAAAAGAAAAGGAGTTACTTCTAGAAAACAAAAAAGCAGAGTGGAGTCAAGGGCATTGAATTGGGAACTAATATATTCATAATTTTTAATTTTCCTTCATAAAAGATTTGAAGCCATACACAAACATACATATACACACTTGGAGCACAACACCAGAAATGCTAATTTTATAGTTATAAGTGAAGACAAACACAAAACTGTAATATACATATTCACCTTTTCAACTATCATTATGGGTGGTCTATATGGAGGATTAGAAATGCACAAATATGCTACTGGTTATTATGTGAGGGTACTGAGATTATGAAGATGTTTTATTTGTTTGTGTTTTCCAAACTCCCATTACATTACTTTAAAAGTCATGTTAATATACGATAAAGAAAGCATATTATAAATGTGTAAAAGACAAAATTTAGAGCCTAAAATCATACTTAAAATATGTATTTTAGGATAAATTCTATTAATGCTAAATGACTTGTGACCTACAAGTATTCACTAATATTAAGGAGAATCAAGCCTGTTGATAATTCAGATTGACTGAATAAATTTATATCAATTACACTAAATTTACACTTAAATTGTACCATAAGAACTTCTTTAAAATCTTCTAGTACTCATAAAGCACTATAGCGTAGAGGCATTTTTCTTATTAAGATGTAATTTTGGGGCAGCTGTATATGTGTTACGCCTAGAAATACCCTAATTACCTAAACAAAAAAATGTGTCCACATGTCTCTTTCATTTCTATGAGAACCACCAACACTGGTCTGATTTCAGTTTATTGGGGATTTACAAAATGAATAAAGTTAAGATATATGGAGATACATAAAAGAATCTATAGATTTACTATCCTCAGCATTGCAGCTAACCCTTAGAATAATGCTCACTTCTTAAAATATGGAAGTAACTAGAAAAAAAAGATAAAAAGTCCTTCATCTGTGTTCAAACAAAGTAAGATCCACAGAGGATCCTATATGCAGAACTAGTATCTCAGCAAGTATGATAGTAAGGGAGGGGTTAGTGTGGTCAGATAACCTGTTAAGTCCACAGTCATCAGTATGGATTCCTGGTCCAACGTCAGCAATCAAAGGCTGGTGTCACAGCTCACCTTCTCCTGGCAAGAGAACTATGCACAGGCCCTTAAACATGAGCTTGGCCAAGGCCATCAGAAGGAAACTGGTCCTTTTACAGCAGCATGCTCAGACAGGAAGAAATGTCATCACTCAGGCATCTTAGGAAGCTATGTTAATTCTATCCAACTGCCACAAACAGTTCCAGAAATCTGCTTGTAATTGGGGGGCTTTACAGGAGTGCTGACAACTGGCCACTGCTCTAAGCTGCCTTTCCCCTGGATGCACAAACGGAACAGAACCTGATACTCTTCCTCCCCTGGTTAATCCCTCATCAGAGTCATCGCCCGTTTCCTCCTTGCTTGCTGACCAGTAAGTAGAAGGAGAAAGGAGCATTAGTATAATATTTAGCACTTCCTCTTACTTCAGTGACCTCAGATTATCATTACCTCCCTCCCTTACAAACTCAATATTCATACTCACCTCTAATCCTCTACCTGTGTCGTTTCTTTCCTCCTCTGACTTCTCCGTCAAATTCTACCCCCCACACAGAAAGAGAGAGACAGCTCAGGACACACACACACACAGAGATCAGATCGCTGCCCAGCTCCAAACTCAACATTGCCCCTATCTTCCTTTGTCTTCTCTGTCTCTCTAGCATCTGCATCACGGACCAGCACACCTTATTAAGCACAGCTCTATGTCAACCCCAAATTAATCTCATTGGAAATTCATGCCTCCAATAGGAGTAAGTCCCTCTGGGTTAGACATTACATCTTGAGCAAAAATCTCATTATCAGCTTGAGTCAGGCATTCCCCTTTCTATCTTGTGGCCCGCAAAACAATACTAAGTATATAAGCCTGTCTCCATTTGTTTGGCATTCTGTTAACAGGGACACCAAATGACTAGAATTCCACATTAATGTGATATTGATAAAGGCGCTCAGGGACACTGAAAGCTGTTCACAACCAAATGGAAGTTTAATTATGTTTAGTATTATTTTAGCAATTTAGAATATTAAATTATTTAGCCATTTAGCAGTTTGGGTTATTAAAAAACAAACACAAATTTAGCATTTTAACAATTTTGTGCATTAGAAAACTAATAATCCGCAAAGGTGATTAAAGCATCTCTAGTAATATATATGTGGTTTAGCCCCAAGGTCACCAACTCCCTGTATTTCCTGACCCAGATAAAAGCCGATTATTTGGATGTTCTCACCTATAACATCTACAAAAACTCCAAACAACTTCAGAACGCAGTCTACAAGTCCTGCCTGCGCATTTGCACAATTAGAATGTGAACTTCTCTTTCCTTCCAAATTGCCAGTGAGATCCTCAAGGAATGTTCTCGGGGGAGCTGCCAGTGTTTTCTGTTGCTATCTGAGGAAGTGCTCTGGGAGGTGCCCATGAGCTAAAGCAGCAAAGGCTTCCAACTCTAAAACATTTCAGGCATTTTAATTTTTATTACAATTTAAACCAAAAAAGCACAGCCCTCCGAAAAAGAAACACTTGGTTCCTAAACTTTACTTTTCCTTTAGTAAGTCTATTTTTCTTCTTAGCATAAGCCATCAAATAGTGCCTTGCACGTGTACATACAGTGATGGTCAAGGGGACCATCATTCCCCATGCCCCCATCACCCTACTGTATTTCAAACCTTAAGTGTCTCCTGGCAGCTGTGTTGGGAAGCTGGCAGGAGGTTTTTCATAAGTCAATTCCTTCAGCAAGGCCTGCCTTGTGGAAGGGAAAATCCTTATACTTAACACACTGAGAAACTGGATTTTAAAAAGGAAGAGGAAATTGTTATAATTAGAGAGAGAGCACTTTTGCATGCAAATTCAGTTTTCCTTGGAGAAATCTGCATATTTTCTATAAGGAATCCCCAGGCCAAAAGCACATACCCTATTAGTATCAGGCTTTTCAGCTCCAGTCTTTAAAAGTGAGGCACTTGCCCAGGAATTGAATAGGGGAACAGTGTGTATGCTCCAGGCCTGGCTCAGATATGCTGTTTATAAAAGGATGGACTTTGCAAATTGTCTTACAATATTTAAAAGGCACATTGTCTATGCCAAAGAAACTGACGGTTATCAATTAGGGTGAAAACAACCAATAAAGAGTAGGGTGTCTGTTTCTACAGGTCTCCAAAACTTATCTAAACACTGCTCATAAAGACAAATCATTTTGAAGGCTTTTACATTCTCAACACTTCCAACTAGACATTAAAATTGGCCACTGTTGTGAAATGCTAAGATTCAAGGATATGTGATAACGGAAATAAAGAACAGGTAAAAAGAACAGCCAAAATAAAGACCTATTTTTAATTTAGTATAAATGTAAGGCAAATATATCTTTGCCTTTAATTGTAGAAAAACATTTTTAGATGATCAACCTTGAAGGAAAGATAACAGTAATACCCTCATTTAGTGAACTTTAAGAAACATTAAATATGTATTGCTATTTGTAAAAACATACTTTGCAAAAGCAATATACAATCTTAAATCAAAGTCACTACTTTTGTAAAGAGGAAAATCTGAAGTTTTTAAGAGTTACTAGGAGAAGGCTTTTCTTCTCAAATAGGCTATTTTTACAATACAATAAATAAAATATTCTTAAATGAGCGGCCCATCAACAAGAGAAAGTTATCCAATTGCATTAAAAGAAGCCTATTTTTGTCAGGCCTTTCCAAAGCAAACAAGTTACCAGTGGTTTTGCGAATGGTGAATCCACAAACTTCAACAACAGTTGTCCAAAATTAAAGGTTTGTGAGAAGGAGTGGGTGGAAGGCGGAACCTGAGTATAAACATTTTATACCTCAGACAGGACCTTTCAACATTATCCCCAAGGGCTAAAACGATCTGTCACCTGGGCTAGGTCCCAGTTTTGTAAATGCAACTTTTATAAATGGAATATTTTTAAAAATAACAAGGAGAGAAAACAATTTTTTTGAAAAAAATGTTTTTTAAAGTGGAAAATGTCCTTAATCTATTAAGTAGAAAAGGAAGTTACAAGAACATGAGAGCTCAGTTTGATAAAACAAACAAAAACCAAAAAAAGTTGACATTGCTGCCTGTGGAACATCCTGGTACAACATGGGTAGGTTCACTGCCAAATCTGGTTCTGCCTGCAACTCTGGGGATAGATCCAACCTACCTTCCCAGGTGGAGATGAACCACCAAGCACTTGGTTCAGCTCTGAGAAGGATGCCTGTGACAAAACTAAGTCTAACGTCATTCAACCTGGCATATTTCAAACATTTATGACATGGACAGCTCCCCTCCCCCTACCTCATTAGCAGCTCCCCTGGAAAACAGCTGGCTAAACATAAATTGAATGATTCCTTAATAAACATAGGCAGCTGGGCGGCGCCTGTGGCTCAATGAGTAGGGCGCCGGTCCCATGTGCCGGAGGTGGCAGGTTCAAACCCAGCCCCGGCCAAAAATTGCAAAAAAAAATTAAAAAATTAAAAAAAAAATAAACATAGGCAGATATAGAGGCTGATGAAAGTTTAGGAAAAAACAATAGTAAAATATCAAAAGTGGTAAATCTGTGAGTTGTGGAATTTCCAATTATGTTACTTTTCCAAATTTTTTACCATAAACATGTATTACTTTCCTCGCTAGGGGAAAAAGTGGAATATTTTAGAATGAAGAGAGTGCCATGCTGTTCCACTTTCTTTATCTTAAACCATTTATTGGTGAAAAGTACATTGGGTACTTCAAATGCCAGGACACTTGATTGGCGGAAAACAGAAGGATCTGGCAATCTGTAGATTGCCACATGCAGACAAGCTATAAAAGACCAGCTATAAAAGAAATGTAGTCAGCTTAAATACCGTTCTCAGATTTCTGGTGTCCTATGAAAATAAATGAAGCCAGGAGTCCAGCCCTGGCAAAAGATGAAGGAGAGACTCAGCCTCAATAATTTCCTGTTTATTCTCTCAGATGCCAACCATTGCATGGCAGCCTTTGGGAGAAATGTAAAATGTGTAGAGATAATCTAAACACTGGTTAGTCTCTTTATTTCCCCCCTACAAAAGACAGTGTAAGTAGAGGAAAAATCACAGCTTGAAAGACATTCCTATGACTCTAAGACAATACCGTACATATCAATTCAAAGATGTTTACATTCTATGCTTTAAAGATTTGGATTTCATTGAAATAAATGCTGATCGGTGTAAATGTTCTTTTTAATCAAAAATACATTTTAGCATATTAAAGTTGGAGACTGTAATACTTATTACGTATGTTTTCATTTAAAATACCGCAATTCCAAACAATATAGTTGAAAGGCTGTGCGTAAGCCTTAAACGGTGCATTCATTTTCTGTGCTAACTTTCAAAGGGTTCTACGAATTAACACACCGCGGAAAAAATAGTTGAGTGCTGTTCAGTAAAATATCCATTTCTTAATGATAAAAAAGCTGCAGTTTTGTGTTGAAACTTGTCCATGAACTTGAATGGGTGCACAAACATAAGGGCCAGAAGAAAGCTGAACTTGCCTCCCGATAAGTGAGTCCTATATTGGGTAAGTGGCTCACTGGAGGTCACACTGGCTACTCAGGAACAACATGAAGTCAGATGACGATTTCCAGAAGACTAAGATTTTGGAGCCATAACTGAAAACTCCCTGAGTTAATTTAGACAATGACTACATTTCAGCCCTGGCAAGAACAAAGAGATAATATTTATGTGAGAGTGAACTTACTCCATCTGTGCCTGGCACACACATCTTCCCCTTCCCCATATTAAACTTGCACTTTAACTTGTTCTGCCTGTTTTCCAGATAACTCTTGACTGATGCCAGAAGAAATCCTCCTTATCTGAGCCCAGCTTTCACAATCTAGTTAAAGTACAGAACGTCTGCCTGTATTGTGTGTACACTGCTGGGGAGGAAGGGTGGGCTCACAAAATTTATTACAAAAAAAAAAAAAAAAAGCAATCATTTTATTTCCAAAACTTGCACATGAAAACCCCATGTGAATTCATTTCCTACCAGTGACAATGGTGAGATTTTTCTTTCCAAACAGGGAAATTACTAAAATTGTATTTTAAAGTTTTATTTAATTTCTAGAGAAAAGACTAGACGTGATAGGGTTTTTTTTTGTTTGGGGTTTGGTTTTTTTTAATCAAATCAACACTGCCTTCAGAAGAAAGTCTGAAACTCTGGTACTCTTGCATTACCACCATTTTATGAACATTTATTGCTTTAGACCCAGAGAAAAGAATTCATACCTTCACTCTGTAAGATCACAGTACAGTGATTTCAGTATCAGGGCAAGGATTCACCCAAGAAGAATGTAAACAGTTTCAAATCTGTTCAACCTTAAGCTAATGTTAAAAGCTGGTCAATGTGTTTCTCTTTTTTTCTGTTTTTTCGGGTTTTGTGGATCTTACATTTCTAGGACTCAACAAAGTTTACCAGGCACCCACCTGGGGTGCGCACACCTGTGAGCACTCACTCAGGCTCTCTCTTCTCTCTCCCTCTCTCCCCCCTGCAGTTGACTGCTTTCTCAGTGAGTTTTCTCCCCACATTATTCCAACCTTGGGCAGCTGCATCTGCATCAACCAGCTTGTAATTAAATTAAACTATCTGACATGACACGTAAAAATTGTCTTTGTGCAATTTCGGTTTATTTTTCTTTCTTAGATTTTTGGCTGCCATATCCAATTTTAATGGTAGGGTATATATTTGGCATTCCTGACAACAAAATAAGAAGACACTGTTCCTTTTGAATTCTTAAAATACCTATAATTAGCATCCTGGTCATTTCCCTCCTTCACAATGCGCACCTCCACAAGGAATTCACGCTGAGGCTGAAGCCCCCTTCACGCCAGCACCCTGGTCAGCAGGTCTCGGTCCTCACTGTCCTCACTGCGGTCTGATTACTCCTCCCTCCTTGAAACATGCATCAGTTGACTTCCAAACCTCCACATGCCCTTGGTTTTCCTCTTGCTTCATTAGCTCTCTCCCTTATCCCTGATCTCTCATTTCAGTTCCTCCAAGATCCCCACCCTCAAAGAGTGAGCACCCTTGACTCAGTCCTCTGAACTCTTTGTTCCCATTTGCATTCATTTCCCTGGTAACTTCATCCCAACTCCTAATTAACTCCCACACCTCAGCCTAGAGCTCGCTCTGATTTCAGACTCTTACATCCAACCAACTGCTGGTGGCATCTATCATCATTCGGACATAAAATGGCAATCTCAAATTTTACAGATCCACAACCAACTCCTGAACTTGCCTGTTCAAACCTCTTATATGCAAGTCTTCCTCATGTTCATAAATAGCAATTCCATCCTTTCAGTTGCCTGGACACAAATCCCTTCACCCCCTCCTCATTCCTCATACCCTACATGGAATCCATGATCAAATGCTACCAGCTCTACCTTCAAAATGATAGAGAATCTGATCCCTTCAAGACACCTCTGCCCTTTCCACCCTCATTCACATCGCTGCCATGTTATGTCTTTGCTGACTACACAATATAATCCCCCTTTGCTCCTAAGGAATTCCCCCACTTAAGAGGCCATTCTGAACTCAAGAGCTGAAGTGCATCTTCTCAAGTTAAGTAACGCCCTTTCACTCTGAGGGTCACAATCTCCCGTGGCACAGAGTAGCAGCCAAAGTCTTCGTAGTGGCCCCTGAAACCCTCCTTCCCACCCCCCAACACACACACCTGTCCCATCTCCCAGTACTCTCCCCTTTGCTCGATTCAGGGCTTCCCTGCTCTTCCTCAGACACATCAGACTCACCTCTACCTTAGGGTATTTGCATTTGCCACCCCCTACCCCCAACAGCCTGGGAGGTCTCCCCTGGATGACGGGAGGTCCTTCCTTAGCAATTTAGGGCCTTGACTCAAAGACCATCTTGGGGAGGCCTTCTCTGTCCATCCTCTCTAAAGTGACAACCCGCTTTAGGCTCCCTATGCCCTCTTTTTCTCTGCAGGAATTATCAGTAACAATATACTAAAATTTGTATTGTCTATTGTTCTGTCTTCTCCATGAGATTATAAACATCAAGCTGAGTCTTTAATTTTTTTTTCCTTCACTTCGGAAGCCCCAGCTCCTGGAGCAGTGCCCTGCCTGCTTCTCAATTCCCTGTGCCTTTTCTCTTTACAAAAGGTCATAATAATTTTTGCATATAAAGGCACATCTAACATAGGGAGCGGGGACAAGATCAGCCAGGAGTGGGTGATAGCTGGAGCTGGGTGATTGTCATATGAGAATTCTTCACACTATCCTTTCTATTTTTGTGCATATTTGAAATTTTCTATAATAAAAAATATATTAATAATATACATTTACTTAACTGTTTGTAATGACTATATAGTATGCCACGGTTTAACACTACCAAAACTAACCCTTACCCTATTGTGGGATATATCATTTTCTCTATCACCAAAAGTGCTTGAATAAGTAATCTTTTTTTTTTTTTTTTTTTTTTTTTTTTTTTTAACTTGCCTAAAGCTGTCACCCGGGATAGTGTGCTATGGCAGAAACGCAACCACCCACCACCAATTCCGGGGCTTAAG
>CAUYRH010141582.1:0-36632 GCA_963574655.1 Perodicticus potto | reverse complement strand
ACTGAGGCACAGAGAGAGTAAGTGGTTAAATTGCATCCAGTTCTAAGAGGAAAAGCTTTTAGTTTTACTCCATTCAGTAAAATATTAGCTGTGGGTTTGTCATAGATAGCCAGACAAATGGCCAGTAAACACTTGAAAAATGCTCATCATCCCTAAGTATTAGAGAAATGCAAATTAAAACCATCCTGAGATACCATCTAAATCCAATGAGAATGGCCTATATCACAAAATCCCAAAATTGTAGATGCTGGCATGGATGTGAGGAAAAAGGAACGCTTTTACACTGCTGGTGGGACTGCAAACTAATACAACCTTTTTGGAAGGAAGTATGGAGAAAGCTCGAAGAACTCAACATGGACATAAAGGCAGCCACTCTGTAGACCTCCCATTTGATCCCGCAATCCCATTACTGGGCATATATCCAGAAGAAAAAAAATGTATTATAAAGACACTTGTACTGGGCTGTTTATCACAGCCCAATTTACATTTGCTAACATGTGGAAACAGCCTAAATGTCCTTCAACCCAGGAATGGATTGGTAAGCTATGGTATATGTATACCATGGAATATTACTCAGCCATCAAAAACAATGGAGACTTTGCAGAGTTTGTAGTAACTTGGATGGAGGTGGAACACATTATTCTTAGTGAAACATCACAGGAATGGAGAACCATGAATCCTATGTATTCAACTTTGATTTGAGGACAATTAATGACAATGACACAGTGGGACATGGGGGAAGGGGAGAGCAGACAGAGAGAAGGAGGGAGCAGGTGAGGGAAAGAAAACCAAAAAAAGGAAAGAAATTAGCGACTAATTCTCACATAAAATGGATTCAATTTTGACCAAAGTACATTACTTAAACATTAATTTTTAATTCAACTTGTCAAAATGTTGTTTAAGATATTGCATCATTTATAAGTGAAATATGTTTGTAATTTCCCTTTATAACAATATATTTTCTCCAATTTCAGTATCAGGTATATCCAGATCAAGTAGAATGATTTTGAAATATTTCTTCTTTTTAGATTTGACATGATCTGTTTTTTGAAACTCTCTTTTACTTTTATTTATATAATATTAGATGTCTATTTTTTGAGACTTTGGAAAAAAAATAAGAAGTCAACTGATGACTTCTTACTGAGCCTCAGAGTCAAAGCATTCTATAATAGACATACTCTTCTTTGACAATGTGAATGTTACTTTCTTGGCATTATTATTATTATTATTGCTTAATATTTTGATGCAGAAATCACCTGTTTTCTTTTCTGTATGCATTTATCTTCGTTCATTGTTTATTTTCTAGTCCTATCTAAAACATTGTTATTGTTACTAAATTTTAAGCCTTTTAAATTTTGTGAAGCCAAAAAGTGGAAGCCTAATTAACACATGTATATGTAAAAATGAAAATAAACATAAATAAATAAATAAAACAAGAACAAGAACACAGCCAGCCCCAGGTCTGTGCAGCTCCCACGCCCTAAGACCTTAAGCCCACACTGCCTCACCAAAGACGAGAAGTGGCCAAGACTCCCCTGCACACTGGACCTGGGCTCAGAGGGGCGTCCTCGTATCTGCAGCTGTCATGGCACATTCTTTTGTGGCTAAGGATCATCAGGTGTCATCTGGCTCTTTGGCTGTATGCCATCAATACTTGTCTGCAATCTGCACATGAACTTCACTTTAGTGAAGCTTCAAACCACCCGCATCTAGACCCAAGGCAAATCCGAACCCACCATGAAGGAGCACCATGTCATCCTTGGGAAAGTAAAGAAAATCATCTCTTTAAAAACCATTAAACTTAGTCTCTGGAACTGTAATTCAAGGAAATGAGCTTAAAGGGAGAAATATTGATAAACTCACTGTTCCCCTTACTCCACACAAAGGAAAAATAGTTTCCCTGAAGATGGAGCCTCACAGCTGTGTAAACAATAACGTGAAAAGAACTGAGCTTGGGAGCAGAGCTGACTTCTTGGTCAGCTCAGATGGGCTCCATGCTTAGGGTCAGCACTCTGCAGCTGCTAGCATGACATTCTTAATAATTTTATTTTTGAATCTGTGTTTTGTAAGTGAATTGAACCGCACGATGGAGCATCCATCCACCAGGGTCTTGGGACCACCTGCTGGTGCACAGCTCTGCCTCCCTGGGAGGATCTCCCTGGAACCAGTTCTTAGTCATTCATTTTCCCTTCCCAACCCCAGAGCCCACGGCCCCCTGCAAGGGTCCCCTTCACACTCCCACCCAGTGACTGCTGCCACTCTGTGCCAGAGGAAGGGTCTGGTCTCAAACTTGTTTGTGGCTGAGCACAGACAACTTGTGCATCTCACAGGGGGGCCAAGGGCTGCCATCTGCCAAATGAGACACGTCTGGGGAGGAAGCAATGAGCCTCTCACCCACCCTCATCTGGGTACTGAGTGCTCCAGCTCAGAGCTTTAAGGGTATTTAAGGATTTGCCATCTCCTGTGGGGTGGGGCAGTGCGCCACCTGGCTGGACTTCCCTGCCTCAACTTCTGCATGGTGGACAGGTGAGAGAGCAACCCAGTAGCCATCATGCCTAAACAAACTCAGATCTCCCCTGAATCACAGGGTGGGATCCTTCTCTGCCTAGGAAGGTCTGTGCTAACCTCACGAGCACCATATGCCCTGAGTACCCTTGGAGGCAGCTCAAGGCTTTGGGGGTCCCCTCATCTTCTTTCCAGCCTTCCCGGTTCTGTCTTGAGTTTGTCTCTTCTGACTAGTTAGAGATACCCTCCCCAGACAAGCAACAAAATATAAATTGTGTGATTTCAGTGATTCCGCATGCAAGTGAAAACTCCGATATCTGCGTTTAAATTGGCAGTGCAAAATATAAAGATGAACAATAAAAGTCATGCTGATAATTTAACATTTTAATTTTATTTCCTTAGACAGTAAATAATAGAAAATAAAAATATACCCTGACTAGTCAAAACAAAGGAAACAGCTGTATGTTTTAATATTTTAATAGCACTTCTTTTCCCTGCTTTTCACATTTTTCCCTTATCTTTCCCACACTGAACACAGCATGGGTCTGAGACATCTGCATATTACATGTCCTTTATCCTAGTGTCCAGGCTGTGCGATTAGTGAGGGAAGAAACTACCATAACCATTTTTCCTTTCTGTATGTCACGTAAAACATTCCACCTGCTAAACTGACAAAGAGGCTGTGTTCTTCTTAAATTTGCATCTTCTATAAAACTTAGGACAGTTTCTTTGTTGGTGTTCATTAACCTGTGTTGAATGATGATATATCTTTCTATTTTTCCCTTGTCTCAGTAACTCTCTGTAGATAATACGAAGCATACAAGAAAAAGTGTAGAACGAGTACATAAAAACAAAAATATACTCTCAAACTATCCAATAGGAGAAATGTCAAGGGAAAAGTCATTTCCAGCCTGACTTGTGCATCTAATTATCCTAGACTCGTTTGATGTCTAGGCATAGCTGAACCACCACATTTTACTCTCTGAAAGCCGGCAGTAACCTACTCTAATATGTTTGACATTGTTCCTTCTATTGTAAAATTTCAAAAAAATCAAATTGCAGCCTCAAGCATTATATTGTCATGATTTTTATACATGTACAAAAAAAAAATCTTGGCTTTCTGAATGTGACTTCTCTGACAGTAAGAGGCCCTCATCTTGTGAAAATGTCCGTCTGAGCCAATTATTACCAACCAGAGGGCACAGAAGTGCTGTGAGAACGTTGTATCTTTGACACACATGTGGAAGTTCGTTGTTTCTTATAATCGAATCTTTATTCTCATGGGGTAATCATCAGATAGAAATGTCTCTCTTTCCAGAACACCTCTCTTGTACAGCCAACACCTTCTGCGTATCTCCACCACAGTTGATGGTTTAAATGCAAGTGAAAGAAGGTAAAATTTGCCTGAGAATATGTACAGTCTCCTGGCACCTCTGTTCCTTTAAACCAGTGGTTCTCAACCTTCCTAATGCCATGACCCTTTGCTACAGTTCCTCATGTTGTGGTGACCCCCAACCACAAAATTATTTTTGTTGCTACTTCATAACTATAATTTTGCTACTGTTGTGAATTGTAATGTAAATATCTGATATGCAGCAGACCCCCAAAGGGGTCGTGACCCACAGGTCGAGAACCACTGCTTTAAACAATCCCATGTATCCAATAGGTCAGTGTATTGGTCATCACAGACGTGCCCCCTCGCCCTACCCCATCAATACTTCAACATGCCAGTCGGTCATGATTACTCTAGACAAGTCACTTGACCCCTCTGAGTTCCAGATGTCTCATCTACACACTGGGGAGCAACAGGGAAAAGAAAGAAAAAGAGGAGACGTGAGTAGGCCAGAACAGTCTTTAAGATTATCTATTAGCAAGGTTTCTCTAGAGAAATAGCCAATAGGGGGACAGGGTGTGCGGGTGTGTGTGTGGGTATGTGGGTATATACATATGCATACATACAGAGAGAGAGAGAGATTATTAGGAATTGGTTCACATAGTTTTGGAGGATAGCAAGGTCAGAATCTGCAGTGTGGGTCGATAGGCTGGAGCAGAGCTGATGATGCAGCTCCAGTCTGGGCCAGCGGGCAGAGGCCCAGGGCGTGCTCCAGTTCCAGTCTGAAGGCAGACCTCTGGAGGATTCTCTCTTGCTGGCACTTTTGTCTGTTCAGGCTTTCACGCACATCATGGAAGACAATCCACTTTGTCCAAAGTTTACCAATTTAAACCTTAATCTCATCTTAAAACACTTTCCAAGTGGACACATAAAATTAAGCACCATAGGTTCCTTTTATCATGTAAATTCTTTCAAGCTAGGTTCCCAAGTCCATTAATTCTAGATGGGCAGAAGTGCTCACATCTACCTCCTTCTTTTCAGGTCCACTGGAAAAATGCTGAAGACTGGGATTTGTTTCTCACTTAAACAAACATAGCAGTCTCCTGACTGATCTCCCTCCTTCTTCTTTCTTCCTACTTTAAATCGGACTACACACTATTGACAGATTAGTCTTCCCAAAATACAAATCTGGGCTTAACATCTTTCAGTAGCTTCCAGTTAATCAACAAGTATAAATCCCTGTGGTCAAACTAGTAAGCCCTCTCCAGTCTAGTCCTGTTTTCTCTTCACTTGATCTTCACTCTGGTCCAACTAGCTTCCAAATACACCCCATGCCTTCTCACCTCGGTACCTGCATTCCCACTGCCTCCCTTTATCTCAGCTCTCTTCACCCAAGTCCTGCCCATATTGTAAAGCCCCATTCAACCACCATTTCCTCCACCAACGTTTCCCCGACATCACACTTCCCATCTTGTTCTGAACTGGAATGCTATCTCTTTTAACTACTAGAGAAATAATTCCTTCCAAAATTATCATTCTTTGTGCATATCTGTGTTCTTATTCTCTCTGCTCACTATTAATTACTTACAGGCAGGGATATCAATTAAATGTTTTAAACAAATTAATACATGCATCTCTCTAAGTGGGTGTACAATGGACTTTTTGAACTACCGATCTGACAGAACGTTTTGACCAACTATTTTTAGTGCATTGATGAACTCTAAATAATACAAAACAGTAGTGAGATGGCACATAAAATTATAAGGAGCCTGGACTTAAACTATTTTTATTCTGGAAAGAGAATCTCATGAGAAAAAGGCAGAGAGAATGAATAGAGGTGATAAGCACAGGCCTTTGCTTGGGACCCTCTAACTTAAATTATCGCTGTCAGCACTTTACTGTCCTTGGAGTGTGTAGAGTTTCAACTCAGTGCTCCTACTGCACACAGAATGCCCCTTGCACAGCTGATCGGGGTATAAATTCATGTACATACAAATACTTTTGCAAAAGCTAGAATAACAAAAGGAAAATAATCATGGCACATAAATATATATATATATGCATATAAAGATATATATACAAATACATGTATAAATTGTATGTACATATATACATACAAGTGTCCTGATTACCAATTACTGATCCTTTGGCTAACTCAGTCTCATGGCTCAAATATCCTCTCTGACTCCACCATTGTGATAGTTAATTTCATGTGTCACTGTGACTCTCCATGATGCCCAGATCATTATTCTGGATATTTCTTTGAGGTCGTTGGGGTTTTTTGTTTCTGTTTTTTGATGAGGCTTACTTTTAAATAGGTATATTTTGAGTAAATCACCCTCTAAAATGTGGGTGGTCCTCATTCAGTTAGTTGAAAGCCTGCAAAGAACAAAGACTGACTTCCCCCTAACAAGAGGAAATTTTGCCAGCAGACAGCCTTTGAACTAGAACTATGACATCAGCTTTTCCTGGGTCTCCAGCCTGCTAGCCTGTACTGCAAATTATGTAATTGCCATCCTCTATAACAGCATGAACCAATTCCTTAAAATAACTATATCTCTCCTTCCCACACATACGTGTACATGAAATACATATTATATATAAGCATATAATATAATATATATTTGTATGTGTCTATCTTACTGACTATGTTTCTCTGAGGAACCCTAATACAACCCTCCTAATCCTGATAAATGAAATTATCCCTCCCATTTAACATGCAAAGAATTAGTCATCCCAAAATATAAATCTAGTCTTCCCAAAATACAAATCAGCCAAATGGAATGACATTCCAGTTACTCAAGGAACTGGAATTAAGAATAAGAGATCAAGAGAGAATCCATTTCTACAGAATGGATGAAGTAGTGAGGTTCATAGAAAACACAGTTTATGATGGATGCAGGTGCCCAGAACTCATCCCAGGCACCCCACACACAGGGCTGCTCCCATTCCCAAGGTCTAGAGCACTGATACACCGCTGTCTAATATCATAACAGACCCAGGAATCTACATGGACTTAAAGAGTAGCTCGAGGAAGGCAAGGACAAACACGCTCAGCTAATTCAAACACTGGTTTATTCATTTATTCAACAAATATTTATCTGTTCAACTTGAACAAAATTCTGGAAGCAATGATTTTAGATTGTTTCTAGAGGGAGTTTACCATCATGTTATATGGTCCAAATTTAAGAGGGTGAGACACCTTTGATAGAACTGACATAGTAAACATAATACAGATATTACATTAGCAGAAGAAAGAGAAGTTGAGCTCAGAACCACACCACATCTGCAGGTGATTTTAGACTTTAACCACATCCAGGGTGTGGAATGGAAAACTCATTGGGTAAACCTTGCTTCTGCTGAAAGGCTGAAGGGGCTTGGAATAGGAAATGAACCACTGGGCCAGGACTACGCTGGCATTCACCATGTCGCTGGTCCTCCAATTTGCCAGGACATCTGCTCAAGGCAACCGTTTCATCCTGTTCTGCCACGCAGGCCTGTACCGATCCATCCAGCTGAAATTTAGTCATTATTTTTGGATATCTCTGCTTCACATACAGAATATGCCACAGTTTCGAAGACATTAAATCCAGAAATAGACAGTACCAAGAGTTGGCTCTGTAATTCAAAACTATATGCTGAAAGAAGAAAAATATTCTACAGAAGTAACTATTACATCAAAATTATGAAAGTTTGACTTTAAAAGAATCAGTCAAAAATCAGTCAAAAATTTACAATACGGAAGGAAAAGGTGATATCAGATGATCCTTTTTTAGTAAATTTATTATATATTTACATTCAAAAGCTAAGGAAACTTTTGCCTCACATACATAATCAATCTGTTGATTGATTTCATTCGTCCATACCATTTGGTGTTCAGAAACTAATATAGGAGACGTTACTGTATTTTCAGTTATCCTCCAGTTTACACTGTCAATATTTTTTTGGTTGAAACCTACTGAATTGAATTAGCCAGATATTTATAGTAGAACTTTCATAGTTGACAACCTCCCTAAATTGACCACCTGCCTAATAGTCATAAACCGGACATGTACCACGTGTAGGTATCAGCACAGTAGGCCTAGTTCCTTATGTTGACCACCTCTAAATGTTGACTGTTTTCTTACAGTCCCTTGAGAGGTCAACTCACAGAGATTCTACTGTGTTATTATCTGAAAAGGAATTTCTTGTAAATCTGTAAAACAATTCCTCTTCCCAACAGTAGACTTTACAATGGCCTCCATAATCAGCCCGCAGTTAACTCTCCTTTCTTGTTTGCCTCTCACTTTAGTCACCTGGTTTATTTCCTTAGCACACTGGGCAGAGTCCTGCCTGAGGGCATTTATATGGCTGCTGTGTCTTCCTGGAATAGTTTCCCTACAGAGATGCACTTAGCTAACTCCATAACCAACTTCCTGTCTTTGCTCAAATCTCACCTTCTCCGTGATCTCGGTTCCAGCCATCCCTGCCCAGCACCCTGCACAGAGGAGGCACTCTCAGAGCCCCTTACCCTGAACTTCTTTTCCTCTTTTCCTGTAACACTTATTACCTTCTGACACACTATGTGGCTGGCTATTGATTGATTGATTGTAATTATTATTTAGTATCTGTCTCCTGCTCTACAAATAAGTCACCTCTCTGTGAATGTATTAGGGCAATGTATTAGTTTATCATGGTTGCTGTAACAAATTACTATGAACTTGATGGCTTAAACAACACAGATATATCCTCTTACAGTTCTAGAGCCCAGAAGTGTAAAATCAGGTTCACCAGACTGAAATGGAGGGGTTGGCATTGAGGCTCTGAGGAAAGAATCATTTCCTTCCCTTTTCAGTTTCTAGCCGCCACCCACATTTCTTGATTTGTGAGCCAGTCCTGCATCTTCAAAGACCATGACTCCAATCTTTGCTTACACCATCACATTGCCTTTTTTTCTTCTGAGTAAAATCTCCCTTTCTTTTAAGGACACTAGTAATTACATTTAGGGTTCACCAACCTAATCCATAATCATCTCCTGTGTCCAGCTTTAACTTAACCATATCAGCAAAGTCTCTTTTATCAATCAAAGGAACATATTCATGGGTTCCTAAGATTATGATATGAACATTTTCAGGGGTCATTTTTTACTGTAGGAAAATAGGAGGAAATTTTATCTATTTGTTCTCTCAAGCCCAAACCTAAAGCATAGTTGGAACCCAATAAATGTCGCTGTTCAATGTATCTGTTGTATAAGGTAGAATCATATAAGAATTTAAAATATCCATAGCATACAATATTTAGTTCAAAATTTGAACATATAATATGCAACCTTAAGAATCATTCACAGAGGCTGGGCGTGATGGCTCATGCCTATAATCCTTACCTTCTAGGAGGCTAAGGTTGGATGATCTCTTGAGTTCAGGAGTTGGAAACTAGCCTAATAAGAGAGAGACCCCATCTCTACTTATAATAGAAAAAATTAGCTGAGCATTGTGGTGAGTGCCTGTAGTCTCAGCTATTCAAGAGACTAAGGCAGGAGGATCTCTTGAACCCAGGAGTTTGAGGTGAGGTTGCAGTGAGCTACGACAATGCCACTGCCCTCTAGCCTGGTCAACAGAGCCAAACTCTGTCTTTAAAAAAAAATCATTCACGGAGAATTTCACAACCTGAAAAAGGCAATCAAAAATGCCATTCTACCTAGCGTTGTTTGCATAATTACGTCAGCCACAGCTAGATATTTCTGAAAGAAATTCTCTCTTGCACTAAATCTTCCCTGAGTGATTAGACTGAAATATGACCCCTTTGATTTCCATTTTTAATCCCACCTGTATAATTTTCACATATGTTGTAATAGCTGTGTGAAGCACTTCTTTGCAGGATACGTGGACAGGCTTACCTTGGAGATATTATGGGTTCAGTTCCAAACCACAGCAATAAAGCAAATATTACAAAAAGCAAGTCATGCAAATTGTTTGGTTCCCCAATACTTATAACAGTTGTGTTTATAGTACAGTGTAGTCTACTAAGTGGGCTACACCATTATATATAAAAAAGCAAGAGATGTACCTTAAGTAAAAATACATCGTTGCTAAAACATGCTGATCATCATCTGCACCGTCAACCAGCCATAATCCCTTTGCTGTTTTTGTTGGTAGAGGATCTTTCCTGGATGCTGGTCGCTGCTAGCTGATCAGGGTGGTGGTTGTCAAAGTTTGTGGGGCTGTGGCACATTCTTAAAATAAGACATCAATGAAGTTTGCCACATCAGTTAACTCTTTCACAAAATATTTCTCCATAGCTTGCAATGCTGTTTGATAGCATTTTGAAACTGCAGTCAGTCCTTCCAAACCGTGCCACTTCTTTATCACCTAAGTCTATATAATGCTCCAAATACTTTGTTGTGATTTCAAAAATGTTTGCAACATCTTCACCAGAAGTAGATTCCATTTCAGGAAACCTCTTTCTTTGCTCATCATAAGAAGTAACTCTTCATTCACTCAAGTTTTACCATGAAATTGCAGCAATTTATCACATCTCAAGCTCCACCTCTAATTCTAGTTCTCTTGCTATTTCTACCACATCTGTAGTTACTTCCTCCACTGAAGTCTTGAATCCCTTGGAAATCATCCATGAGAGTTAAAATCACGTTCTTCCAAATTAATGCTGATATTTTGACCTCCTCCCATGGATCACAACTTTTTTTTGGTTTGTTTGGGGTTTTTTTTGGGGGGGGGGGTTGTTTGTTTTTTTGAGACAGAGTCTCACTATGTTGCCCTCTACAGAGTGCTATAGCGTCACACCTGACAGCAACCTCAAACTCTTGGGCTTAAGCGATTCTCTTGGCTCAGCCTCCCAGTAGCTGGGACTACAGCCACCCACCACAACCCCCAGCTATTTTGTTGTTGTTGTTATTGTTGTCATTGTTGTTTTAGCTGCCCTTGCCGAGTTCGAACCCACCAGGCCCAGTGCATGTGGCCAGCACCCTAACCACTGAGCTACAGACACTAACTAAGCCCACAAGTGCTCTTAATGGTATCTAGAATGCTGAATCCTTTCCAGAAGTTTTGTATTGGCTTTGCCCAGATCCATCAGAAGAATCACTACTGATGGCAACTATCGCCTTTGTAAAATACACTTTTTAAGTAGCAGGATTTGAAAGTAGAAATTAGTCCTTGATCCACAGACTGCAGAATGGATGTTGTATTGGCAGACATTAAAACAACATTGCCCTCTTTCCATTTCTCCACCAGAGGTCTTGGGTGAGCAGGTGCATTGTCCATAAGCAGTCATATTTCAAAGGGAATTTTTTTTCTGAACACCATCAAAAGTGGGTTTAATATATTTAGTAAACCACACTGCAAACACATACATTCATCTAGGCTTTGTTGTTACCTTCATAGCCACAGGTGGAGTAGACAAAGCATAATTGTTAAGGCCTCTAGGATTACTGAAATGATAAATGAGCAGGGGCTTCAACTTGAAGAACCAGCTGCATTAGCCCATAAAACAAGAATCAGGGCTGGGCATAGTGGCTTAGGCCTGTAATACTAGAACTCTGGGAGGCTGAGGCAGGTAGATTGGTTGAACCCAGGAGCTCCAGACCAGCCTGAGCAAGAGAAAGATCCCCATCTCTACAAAAAATAGAAAAACTAGTTGGGCATTTCAGTGGGCTCCTGTAGTCCCACCTACTCAGGAGACTGAGGGAAGAGGATGGCTTGGGCCCTGGAGTTGGAGGTCACTGTGAGCTATCATGACACCACAGCACTCAACATCTCAAAAAAAAAATGAGTGTGAGAGCCTTTGAAGCCAGGTATTGACTTCTTATTTCTATCTTTGAAAGTCTTAGGACATCTTCTTTCAATAAAAGAAACATTCATCTACATTGAAAACGTATTATTTGTTGTAGCCACCTTAATCAATGAATAACTTAGCTGCAACTTCTTTTGAATAACTTAGATCTTTTGAATAACTTGCTGCAACTTCTCCATCTGCACTTGCCGCTCCAACTTGCACTTTCAAGTTCTGGACACGGGATCTTTCCTTAAACCTCATGAACGCACCCCTGCTAGTTTCCGACTTCCCTTCACAGCATCCTCCTTACCCCTCTCAGCCTCCACAGAACTGAAGAGAGCTCGGCCCTTGCTCTGGATGAGGCTTTGACAAGGAAATGTTGTGGCTGGTTTGATCTTCTATCCTAGTGGTTCTCAACCTTCCTAATGCCACGACCCTTTAATACAGTTCCTCATGCTGTGGTAACCCCTCAACCATAAAATTATTTTCATTGCTACTTCATAACTGTAATTTTGCTACCAGTATAATCGTAATGTAAACATCTGATACGCAGGATGGTCTTAGGTGACTGGAGTCAGTCCTTTCAAACCCTGCCACTTCTTTATCATCTAAGTCTATATAAGAGTCATTCATCCCCCAAAGGGGTCGCGACCCAAAGGTTGAGAACCACTGTTCTATCCAGACCACTAAAATTTCCTCCATATCAGCAGTAAAGCTGTTTTGCTTTCTTATCACTCATGTGTTCATGGGAGTAGCAATTTCATTTTCCTTGGAAAACTTTTTCTTTGACTTAAAACTTGGCTGTTTGGAACAAGAGACCTAGCTTTCAACCTGTTTCAACTTTCATCACATCTGACTCACTAAGTTTACTCATGTCTAGCTCTCATTTAAAGTGAGACTTGCTACCCTTCACTTGAACATTAGAAGCCATTGGAGGATTATTAATTGCCCTAATTTCAATATAATTGTGTCTTAGGAAATAGGAAGGCCCAAGCAAAGGGAGAAAGATGGGAGAAATCTAGTCAGTACATCAGTCATGACACACACAACATTTATCCATTGAGTTTGCCATCTTATTAAGTGTGCAATTTGTGGTGGCCCTAAACCATTACACAAGTAACCTCAAAGAGCACTGATCATAGATCACCATAACAGATATAATAAGAAGAAAGAAGGTTGAAATATTGTAAGATTTACTAAAATATGACACAAGGTCAGAAGTGAGTCCATGCTGTTACAAAAATGAAAGCAACAGAATTGCTCAACGCACGATTGCCACGTGCCTTCAGTTTGTAAAAATCACAGTATCTGTTAAATACAATAATGGGAAGTCACTTACTTAGAGTTATACGTTATTTAGAGTTCTTAGTTCAAAATGTTTAGATAACTAGTCAACAGTTACTGAATGACATGTTTAACTTAACATGCTCTTAAAGATGTTTACTCCATCTTGCTTTTACCTCTTGGCTCTGGAAAAAAAAAAGATATTTATTCCAGATAGTAACTCACAACATTGACTCTCAAAAATAGATATTTTACCACAAATTTAGGGAGACTCTAAAACTTGTGGAAACAACCAATAAACCTGGTCACTGTTTATTAAGAGTTACTGGACCTTTAGTCTCCACTTTATGAAGCTATGAACATAAATTTTATCCTTTCACTTTCTGTGCTCCACAAAGATATGACTGTGACTTGAAGGGTGAATTAAAACAAATGATAAAATAAATATACAATGTTGGAATTAAATATCAAGGTCAGGCATAGCGGGTCACAATTGTAATTTCAATACTTTGGAAGGCTATAGCAAGAGGATCACATGAGGCGAGGAATTCAAGACAAAACTGGGCAAGATTACAAGATCTTATCCCTACCAAAAAATTTAAAAATTACCAGGCATGGCAGCATGTGCCCATAGCCCCTGCTACTTGAGAGGTTAACGGAGTTGGGTGGGGGGCCGTGGATCTCTTGAGCCTAAGAGTCCAAAGATGCAGTAAGCCATGATCATGCAACTCCACACCAGCCTGGGCAACAGAGAGACTCTATCTCAGAGAAAATGCATCAAGACTGGGCAAAATATAAATCAGAGAGCAGGATGTCACAGTCAGAAAACTTTAAACATGCAAGTCATGTTATAGGATTACTGCAATTGAGCTGCATATTTAGATCTAGGCTTCTTAGCCGGCATCATGTAAAGAAATAAATAGTCACATGGTTGTTACAAACAAAGAAGAGAGGAAGAATGTAAGGGTTTTTTGGGGGGAGGGGGAGCTGTTCCTAGCAAATTGGAGAGAGAAATGATGTGTAAGGTGATACACGTACAACATGAGGAATACAAAGGTGATTAAGTACACTGCGGTCATAAAGTTCTGGGTTTCATAACTAATCCCACTATTTCACCTCTGCAAACTTCATTTTTCTCATCTGTTAAAAGGGATTTTTAAAAAATGTACCACTGAACATGGTAGCTCACTCCTGTAATCCTAGCACTCTGGGAAGCCAAAATGGGTAAATTACTTGAGCTAAGGAGCTTGATACCAGCCTGAGCAAAAGCATGTCTGTACTAAAAATAGAAAAAAAAACTAACAGGGCATTGTGGCAGGTGCCTGTAGTCCCAGCTCTTTGGAGGCTGAGGCAAGAGGATCGCTAGAGCCCAAGAATTCAAGGTTGATGCCAGGGCACTCTATCCAGGGTAACAGAGTGAGACTGTCTCAAAAAATAAAAATAAAAACCTACTTAATATATCATTATAAAGAGTAAATGATGTGATGCATGCTAGGTATTGCATGGGCAGCAATACCTACCTTAAAGGACCACTGTGCACAGTAAGAGATAAAAATTATGCCAAGTTTTGCATCATTGAGGGGGGAAAAGAAGGGGAATGAATGGTCGTCAATAGCTGTCTATAGCTGAGAGGGTTGTGGCTGACGGGCACATTCGAATGCATGGCGATAACAATTCTGCTACCACCCTGCTCCTGCACGTACTTGACATTCAGAACAATGGCCATATGCTCTTCTCTCTCTAGCAACAGTTCAGTAAAAAGAATTCCTTACAGTTAATCAGTTAAAATCAATTACAATTAATTATTAAATCATATGACTCTGTAGTGGTAGCTCATTTGAACACCTCATTAGGCATAGCCGGCATCTTGTTCTCTCCCAAGTGGGTCATGAAGCACGGCCCCCTCTCTCACCACCTTGTCCTGTAACTAATGAACTGGCAATGACTAGATCTCATTAAATGAGAGAAGTCTTTTCATTTCTCCTGATCATCCACCAGATATTTAATAATGGTTTTCAGGGAGTATTGGTTTTCACAATTGCTTTGTTATCACCATGCTTGAACTTTCAGAAGACATTAATATTTTCAAGCACTTACTATGGTTCCTTGCACAATTTTTAATTATTTTATGTACTAATATACTCACTAACACATTTTATCCTAATAATAGCACTCTGGGTTAAATATCATTATTATCCCAATATTGCAATGGGGAAACTGAAGTTCAAAGAAGGTAAATGATTTGTCCAATTTCTCAAAGATAGTAAGTGTGGGTTGAGGGCCAAGTCAAGCAGTAATGACCCAGAACTCATATTCTTTTTTTTTTTTTTCTTTGTTTTGTAGAGACAGAGTCTCACTTTATTGCCCTCGGTAGAGGGCCATGGATTCATAGCTCTCAGCAACTTCCAACTCCAGGGCTTAGGCGATTCTCTTGTCTCAGCCTCCTGAGTAGCTGGGACTACAGGTGCCAGAACTTATATTCTTAATCAAATTCTACTGACTAACTCTACAGGAAAGGCACCGGAGGAAACTAGAATGTAATAATCACTGCCATTTTGCTCCAAAAAACTGAAGTGATTGGGTGAGAAAAGAAACATGTAAGTACAGAACTTACCTCACTGAAGAATTTGTACATTCCCTGTACCCAGAGAGGAGAACTGATTTTCCTCCAGGCTTATTTTATTATTTTATTCAGCCCTCCTGACTTAATCTCCTCGTAAAAGCCACACTTCTGTTATGAAAATACAATATGAAATGAGCCATACAATTAACTCTACTTTCTACACTTGAAATGTGAAACAAAGCAGGAGACTTTGGAGGAGGGACAAGCCTCTTCAGGGATTATAAAAGGGAAGTGGACATTTACAGTCACTTTCAGGATTCTCTTACTGGTGATCCCAGCAGCTCTTGTACAAAATGATGCCCACATACACTACCCATTATTAACCAGTGTAATTCCAAAATAATAGTGAGATAGTACTTAAAATTCTTTATCATCACTTAACTCAAAACGATCAGACAAGACCCAAGGACATTTGAACATAACTTTCTCAGTCTAATTTTTTAAAATCACAGACAAAATATCTTGTAAATGAAGCACATTATCCACTAAGGACTTTGTCACAAGCTCTGAATAAGAGTGAGGTCATTTATAAGTCAGCATCTGGGATACTTCACCAAGAGGTAGAGATTTCACTAAAGTCAGAGCAAAATACTGTCAGCAAATTCTGCTATATTAATTATAAACTTCTCCCTTGTATGCTATAAAATAAATAGATAGAAAAGAAAAGAGGATAAGAGGAGAAGAAAAAGGATGAGAGGAAAGGGGAGGGGGAGGAGGGGAGGAGAAAAAAGAAAAGGGAAGGGGAGTGGAGGGGAAGAGAGGAGAGGAGAGGAGGAGAAGAGAGGAGAAGAGAGAGAAGGGAAAGGAAGAGAAGAGAAGGGAAGGGAAGGGAAGGGAAGGGAAGGGAAGGGAAGGGAAGGGAAGGGAAGGGAAGGGAAGAGAAGGGAAGGCAGCAGGAGCTTCAAGGAATGGCCAGGAGCGATGCTATGGTGTGCTATTATTACATTACTTACCTACCCATTTTTTCTTTGTTCATCTGATTAGTACAGAATTTTATATTTTATCAGGTTATATGCACACACCTCACAGAGCATATTGCTATAAAATATTATGTGCTCCTACTTTGTTAAAAGTGCAATGATTCTTACGTCTTGACATTTCAGTTTGGACTTTACGAGGCGTACCACTGAATGTTTTGTTTTCATTCCTGCGTTCTTCAGAAGAACTTCCTTCAGCAGTAAGCTGTTCCAGTGATTATTACACTATAATACATCCTTTCTTCTACATCAATCAAAATCATAAAGTTACTTTATTAAATAAATCTGAAAATTTTTATACTCTTGCTCTAATGTTTTTTCAGACCTTTTCCTTTTACTCCAGAATTTTTCCATTAGTCAGCTTCAGCCAAATTCCTGAGATTCATGGTTGGTTTTTATAATGCACTGCTTACCAGAATCTCCATGAGTGATTTACTACTGGGCTAACAAACTAGAAAAACCTGTAGGAAATTATATGTACCTATAAGTATTTTATTTAATATACATGTGTGTGTCTATGAATGTATGTATAAATATATACAGGGTTGCCATAAAGTTCATGTGCAATTTAAAATAGAGTGAAATTTAAAATTGCCCATGAACTTTATGGACACCCTGTATATTCAACTTTATGAATAATTAGAAATATATATAGTATATGCTTTAATATAAATGTAACATATTATAATGTGTTAGCTATATATATATACACATATATATCCCACCAACAATTGTCTTGTTCTATCTTGATTTACATTTTAGAATCTTATCAATTCTGCATTTCGGCTTCTTTTCTAAAAACACTTGTTGTTTATTGGTAAATGTCAGAGAACCTGGTGCCCCTATATAAAATTTTGTGTGAGCATAAGGCAGATCTTGGCACCAACTTTGGCTAGGGATGTGCCAAATTTCATCAGCCAGTTGAACAGCAGCTGAGCTTCTACTGTTGCTGAACGATCCACCTACACCGAAGACCTCTGACATGGCTCCACGGCCATGCGATCCCTCTCCTGGTAATGATCTGAGACCACAACACTTCACGAACACCATGTCTATGAAATGGTCCCAACAAGTAAAGGTTGACCCTGAAACCCTGAAACCCTGAGAGTTGGCAAAGGATCTCAGTCATCTTTGCATCCTTAGTTCCTAGCACATAACCTGTCATACAAATGTCTGTGGACTGGATGAAGGTAATGAAGAAGGCAGTATTAACAGTATTTTAATGCTCCATTATACTCCTGTACTTCCTTTCCACCAACCTAATAATGTGATATTTTTTCAGTTTGCTTAATTCTGCTAACTCCCCAAGCCCCTTTATCTAATCCATTTACAAATTTAGTTGGTCCTATTTCCATATGAATCACTAATAATCCATTCTTCTCCTCTTTTCTCCCTCACAACCTATTCCAAGTTGCCCCGTCCATCTCACCTGAAATACTATAATAGCATCCTTGTTGGTCTCTTCACTTTCACTGTCTACGCCAAATGCTCCATACAACATCCAGAGCAATTTTGTTAACATATAAATCTTATTACGGGTGCTCACTAGCTTAGCATGCATCACTAAACACCCAATATACTTCAAATGAAATCCAACCTCTTCCCATGGCCTCCTAACTTCTGCATGACCTAAGTCCTCTCTGTCTTATAATATTAAATACAAGATTAAAAAGAAAGATATCAAACCCAAGTTAACTCATTATTTTTCTAAAAAAGCTAACAAAAAAAACAAAAAAGTAAGCCGAAAGTCAGTCAAAGAAGGGATGTATACAAACAGAAGCAGAAATTAATAAACTAGAAATGTAACACTGCTAAAAATTGAAAAATGATATTGAAACCGTTTCTAGTGCCAATGATATAGACAAATACCTAGCAATTCTGAATACAAACAAAAACTATAAATAAAACTTAATATGCAATATTAGGAATAACAGAGTATGACATACAAATGAAATTTAAAGGACTACCCTTAAAAGATAAAATCATGAAAAGTTATCAAATTTGTATCATCTTCAAATTGACCAGACTTTTGACAGCTACCATTACTAATACTCAACACTAAATAAGAGGTAGTGTTAGCATTAACATTCACTGGGTGGCCGCTATTTTCCAACCTCTGTTAAGAGAATTTTACAGTATTTTGTTAGGTGACTACAACCTCACTCCATTTTATAAAGAAGGAAACAGATGAGCAAAAAACCTGTCCGCTTTCACACAGTTTATAAGTGGCAGGCCTAGTGTTAGAATACAGACTATAAACAAACCACAAAGCTCACCTATTCTCTGTGTTATATTCAGGATTGATTTACCATTGACAAGATGGCATGTTCCTAAGAGTTAAAAAAGTAAAATTATATGATTATTTCAGTAAAAGAGGAAAAGTTATTTGATAAAATACAGTATCAATTCCTGAGTTAAAAAAATACTCTGCTTCCTGTACAAGATTTTTTAAAAAGTATTTCTCAGTAGTCAAAAGCACATAATACTCAAGGATGAAATAAGAGGGCAGGGTTTCTCAAATAGTTGTTGAGGGAGGAGATGTCCACCCTGTTATGTTCAGAGAAAACAGACTTTCCAAGAGCAAATATGTTTAATAGCTAAACAAATTAAACAGATATCTTTTTCTGGGGATTTCTCAGAGTCTCTACTACACTGATGTGTTTGTTCGGTGACTCTCCTGGGAGAGAATTTAGCATGCTATTTCTCAATCTTCTTTGACTATCGAACCCTTTGTTGTCCTCTCTGGAAGTCAGTGTCCACAGTTTGGAAAAGGCTGCACGATAACACTGAGGATGTCTGCACTAAAACTACTGACAAAATAAGGATTCCTACTCTGACACCCAAGAGTCAACATTATTCTAGATGACCTAGATGAGTGATTTTCAACATGGTGTGTCATGAAAATTTATAAAGGTCATTAATTAAATTATTTTTAAAAGAATTTCAAAGCACATATATTCTTCTTTTCACTCCTTTTTTTATCAGCATAATTTAGGTGTCCCATGGAAATGTAACTATAGGTTCAATGAGATAAAAAAAGGTTGAAAAACACTGACCTAGACAATGCAATGCAAGGGAAAAACCAAGAGGTAAATATTGGAAAGAAAGAAAAAGTATTATTTGGAAATAAAATGATTGCATACATGGAAAATTCAAGGTCAAAGTACAAGTAGTCCCCAAGTTATAAACATATGATTTACACATAACTCACACTTATAAATGGAGGCTATTATGGTAACTCCCCAAGTTACAGACATTAACTTACATGTGATTCACACTTACGAACAGAGGCTATTGCAGGTAATAGGCAAATGTGCCTGTTCCAACTTACACACAAATCCAACTTAATAACAGACCTCTCTTGTTTGGAACCTGGGGATGGCCTGTAATCAATTACAAACTAAAGAAGACAATAATTCATAGTGTTAGCTATAAAACAAATACATATATAAATTGATCTCGACATTCAATGAGTTCGCACTTTGTCCAGACATATTTCTATGTAGTGAGTGAAGAAGATGAAAATAAGAGGGAAAAATAGCATTGAGACTGCATATATTCCTTAGTAATTTTCCTAGTCCTATTCACATATCAAAGGTGGCAAAAATGATTGGAGGAAATGTGCATGTCCCTTTGTCCTGAATTCTGTATGGTCATGAGTGGTATCAATCCACTTTTCATTGGATGTTACAATTACAAATAACTCTGCTCGTCATTAGCTAGGTGACCCTTGACAAGAAAGCTTTCCTGGGTTCAAGATTTTACAGAATCTCTGAATCAAAATGAAAATTTTAGATCACCTAAGATGAACCAAAAGGCCTTACAAATATTTATATCCTGATTTTTTATACCTGTTACACAATTTATCATAAGAAAATAAGTCAAAAATATCCACAATGTTGTTCACATCACACTTTAAGAACAAAACTAACTAAACCTATTTTTTATTCCTGTTAAATAATATTTCCCCTAACCTTTTCCATTCCATGCTCAAAAGCCTTCTACGAAGTGGTTTTAGAATGATAGAAAAAGTTCCAAAAGGTTAGAAAATTTGTCTTCACACTTTGCTGTACTCTGATTTCTCTATAACTTCCATAAAGTGGTCATAAAAGATAAGTTCATTCCTGTTATAAATAATAGCTCTTCAAACATTTTTAAGATATCAGGCACGTTTCCCGAGATTCTTCCTTTTTCCAGATTAGATACCCCAAACTCTTTACATCATTCCATTGTGTGGCACAGGTTTGTAACATTTCCCTAAGCAGGTATAAAGATCCTAGGCTGGGCACTGTGGCTCACACCTACAACCCTAGCATTCTGAGAGGCTGAGGTGGGTAGATTGCCTGAGCTCACAAGTTCAATACCAGCCTGAGGAAAAGCAGGACTCTGTCTTTACTAAAAAATGTTTTTAAAAATTCTAAAATGTTTTTCTAAAAAACTAGAAAAACTAACCAGGCATTGTGGCAAGCACCTGTAATCTCAGCTACTTAGAGGCTAAGGCAAGAGGATTGCTTGGGCCCAAGAGACTGAGATTGCTCTGAGCTATGTTGACACCTTGGCACTCTACCCAGAGCAACAGAGTAAGACTCTGGACTCTGTCTCAAAAAAAAAAAAAAAAGAAAAGAAAGAGAGAGAGAGATCCTCTAATCTTTAGGATGAAGAAGAGGTGGTTAAGGCTATAGTCCTGGTCACGTACTAGTTCCCAAACTAGGGTAGGCCTAATCAAAGCAATAGCTAAAGTATCACTTTACAATATAGTATTCTTGCTCAGACTTTAAAGAATTAGCTGCTGAAGGACACTGCTTTTGTTGATTTATAATAGCAATGTTTTTGCAACAAAATGCTCAAATTATTAATCTGTTTTTAAAAGAATTGGAGCCTGTCTATTAATTGTCTAAGCTGAGGTTAGGTTAAGTCACAACTTGAAAGTTGGTCAAGTAGCAAAACATTGGATTCATCTCCATGTGATTCTATTTTTCAAGAAATCTCATAATAATTCCATCTACAGGGTAAGGAATCAGAAAAAGAACTGTTCTACCCATCTTTATATGCGATAGGGGAGAGGGAGAAAGAAAGAGGACCATTGTTAATGAGAAATTTCTCAACCCCAAGAATTTATAAAAGATTCCTAGTAAAAGGATATCTTAACAAAAAGTTCCAATAAAAGCAAACAAAAGCATACAAACCATCTTGTATGACCTATTTAGTCATACAAGCAGACTTACAGTAGAAAAATAAGTAGACAGAAGAAAACAAATATAAAATTGAGGAAATGGTCAGATCAGTAAAGTAAGTTGCAAATAATTTATAGCATATAAGTTCATTTTGTAAGGACAAACAAAACTCATATATCTGCATGTATGTGAAATAGGAAGTAAACAAATACAGACTATGTTATTAACATTGCTTACCTTCCATAAAATATTTTTATACTATCTGCATTTCTTCATAGATGAAATGCAAATAGAAAACAAACGTAAAATTGAGGCTTGAGGAAAATGTGGTAACATTCAAACATGATGAAGGCTAAAAGACACTACCATTTCTCTATACAAAGATGGGTGAGTGCCCTTGGAGGAGAAAGGAGACAAATTAGCAGCCCTCGTTCATGCTGAAGCCCTTGGCTCAACTACTGAGCTACTGCAGTGTATGGGAAAGATGATTCCACAGTGTAATAACCTGAGTTGTACTCGGTTCCCTGACATAACTTCTTTTAGCTGGAAAATTAAAAATACAGAAATCTCCCTGAAACTTTCTGCAGTCATCCCCCCGGTCCTGCATTGTTAACATCTCCCCACTCTATTCCATCATCTTGAAGCATTCAGATATGCTATATGATCTTCCTTTATGGACCCCAACTCCTCATAGCCATTATCTCATTTTTCCATTCCACTTTAAAACAAAGCTTAGCAAAATAGTTCACAATGCTCTGTCCCCACTGCTACACTTCCCATTCCCTTTTCAACATTTTTATTAAATGTTTTCTTTTTTCATTTTTATTTGCATAAATAATATTTATCCTTTGCATTTATGAAGAAATTCAAATAGTATAAAAATATTTTATGGAGGGTAACCAATGTTAATAACATAGTCTGTATTTGTTTACTTCATTTTTCACATATATGCAGATATATGAGTTTTGTTGTTTGTCCTTACAAAGTGAACTCATATGCTATAAATTATTTGCAACTTACTTTACTGATCTGACAATTTATTATAAAATCCACTCCAACCTGGCTTCTGTCCCATCATGAAACTGAACTGTTTGTCAATATTAATGTAGATCCCTTGTTACCTACTTACTCCATACTGTCAAATACAATGATTACATTTAGTGTTCACCTGATTCTACCACACGGTGGTATGAGAGGTCACTACCCCTACTTCCTTAAAACACAATCTTTAATTGGTTTTCTGATACTTCATTTCCTGATATTTGTCCAATCTCACTGTATAACTTCATGGTATTCTTTGTAGGCTTCTCCTCTGCTGACTCCTTGATGCTAAAAACCTTTGGCCTCTACTCCAGGTTCATTTTATTTTTCTACCTCTATATTCTCAACTGTATATTCCATAGAAATCTCAAATATCTCATGTTCAAAATTAAACTTACTGTAACCCCAACTACCCATTCACTCCATCAAACATCCAGTATATCATAAAGTAGATAGTTGAATATATAAGTTTGAAGAATAAGGAATTCCAGATGGAAACATAAATATATGAATCATTAGTAATAGATGATATTTAAATCCATAGGCATAAATGAGTTCACCTAAGGAGAGGTTAAAGCCAGAGATTTTCACACTAGTATTTTGAAGCATTTTTTAAAAGGGTATTTGTATTGATTTAAATTTAAAACAGATCTATGGTAGAGGCAAGTATTGGAGTTAGAAAACTCCACTTCATATTAACACTTCATATTCATTTTCATCAGTACGTTCAGAAAGAAAATGAAAAGATGGAAAATCTCATAAAAGAATATAAGAGAAAGAATGGACACACTACAAATTTTAAAAATATAATAATTAAAATTAAGATAAGTTTAATAACATGAGACACAGCTGAAGAGAGAATTTCTGGACTGGAAGATCAAACAGAAAAAAATATACAAAGAGAGACCTATAAAAGCATGTGTAATGGTGTAACATATATGTAATTGGGGTGCCAGAAAGAGAACAGAAAGGACAAATTAGTAAGAAGTAGTATTTGCCAAAATTGATGAAAGACATCAAGCCATAGAATTAAGAAGCTCTGCAGTGGAGTGCTCCAAGATGGCAAACTAGAGGCATCTTCACACCAGCCTCTCCAGGGAAAATCAGGAATAAATGTGACCAAACACTGCCATCTGAATCATTCTGCTCAGAAACAGTGTTGTAAAAGCAAGACACCAGGAGAGGAAAAAATAAGGAGGGAAGCCAGCATGAAAAGTGGGTGAAAGGGGAGAATAATAATCCAGGGGCAGAGCTTGCACATAGAATCACTGGAGTTTAAGGCCACTGGAGAACTTCTACCATACCCTATAGCCCCCTTTGGGGGTTGACAGAGGACCGACCTAATTCCTGGGTGGGCCTGTCCCCCCAGGTAGAGCGTGTGGACTGGGCAAACAGAAGCAGTGACAGGTGAGCAAACACCAGCCCTTTTGAGGAGAGTTGGAAAAGGAGTGGACTATCCCATTACATGTTGGGGACAGAGCAAGTAACTAGTGGCTGGGCATTTCCCTCACAGAGCACAGGCAGGTCTGGGCATGGGAGCTAGCAAATGGCCTACCTGTCACTGGAGAGATGGTGGCCTGCCACCCCAATTCAGTGACACACAAGGGTGGCACAAAGCTGCTGGTGCCCAAGAGGGTCCTGCTTGGCACAGCTTTCCAGGGACTCTGAAGCCCCACAAGTTGACCAGCCACAGCCCACTTGGGCTCCACCTTCCAAGCTCTGGCAGCCATCTTTGGGATGATCCTGCAGCTCCACCAAGCAGATCAGGGAAGTACTACCCTTCACACAAAATTCCTTTAAATCTCCAGGTCCCATTCAGAAAACTGAGGAA
Source organism: Perodicticus potto (assembly GCA_963574655.1). NCBI lineage: Eukaryota > Metazoa > Chordata > Mammalia > Primates > Lorisidae > Perodicticus > Perodicticus potto. Next base: position 12,094 of record CAUYRH010141582.1, on the reverse strand, counting down.
TGATCCTCACTCCAGAAAAGACACCTAACTCCCTAACCAGTCCAAGAACTGAGTCGTGACACCCTTGAACTACAAATGTACCCTCCAGGCCTGTGACACCACCTCCCAGGACTTCAATACCCACCACCCAAATTTGGCTTCCAGAACAGAACAGGAACCCAACCCCTACCTCCTTGACAACCAATTGAACACCAGGCACCCCAAATCCAGACACAGATCTTCACATGCAGTAGCAGCTATCTCTGCTGATACTGAAGTACCATCTAGTGCTCTCACTAAAAAAAAAAAAAATTTAACTCTCCTGGATACCTAAGAGGATCATAACAATTACAATTAAACATTTTTTATCTTTTTTTTTCTCTTCTTCCTTTTTCTTTTTCTCTTTTACTTTCATTATCTCTTCCAGGGCAACAAAGAGGAATATATTAATCACATTTGTATATGTTTGTGTGGGGGGAGGTGTGTCAAAAGAGAAAGAGAAAGGAATGTAGAGCAGGGAAAACCAGTATCTATCGTTATTCACATCAAAAGTACCAAATATTTTCAATAAAACATTACATAACTACAAGCTTCCACAAAAGACACACATTAGGTAAGGGCATTGTGTTTAAATCCATGAAACCATAGACAGTAAATCTAGTTAGAAAGGAGATCTAGGCTGGGAACAGTCACTGACACCTGTAATAGTCACTAGCACTCTGGGAGGCTGAGGCAGGCGGATTGAGCTAAGGAGTTTGAGACCAGCCAGAGCAAGAGCAAGACTCCATCTCTACTAAAAATAGAAAAATTGTTTGGACATTGTGGTGAGCACCTGTGGCCTTAGCTACTCAGGAAGGTAAGGTAAGAGGATCACTTGAGCCCAGGAGTTTGAGGTGGCTGTGAACTATGACACCACAGCACTCCAGCTTGTGGCAACAGAATGAGACTCTGTCAAAGAAAAAGAGAGAGGGAGGGAAGGAGGAAGGGAGGACTGAGCCATAGAGCCCTCCATAGTGAAAATATTGAGAAGATAAGGAGGAAACCACCAAAGGAGACTAGAAGTAGCCAGGTAAAAGGAAAACCTGATGAGTTCAATGTCCCGAAAGTCAAGTCAAGTATTTCAAAAATGAGAGTGTGGTCATCCATGTCAAATGATATTTGACAGAAAGATGAGAACTAAAAAATGACTACCAGATTTAGCAACACGGTAGTCACTGGTAACCTTGACTGATAGGAGTAAAAGCAGATTGGAGTGGGTTCAAACCACAAAGTGTAACAGGCACCAGGAACTACAACTATAGGCAACTACTTCAAGCAGTCTAACTCTAAAGAATGAGAACATGAGGCAAGCACCAAAGAGGAAGTTTTTGCTTGCTTTAGTTTTGTTTCTTTTAAGTGAAAGAGAAAAGAAAATAGCCCATGGTATGCTATTGGGAATGATTCAGTAAAGAGGGAAGGGAAACTTTCTTGCATGATATTTCAAGCAAGGGCGAAGAGATGAAAACTCACGTGTAAGGGGAGAGATAGCCTTAGATAGGAACATGGACAACCCTTCCATAGTGACATAGGAGACAAGGTCTGTATGTACAGTTGCTAGGAGTGGGCTGATGAAATGGGAGCCTAGAGAAGTTCTTTGCAGAATGCTACTAATTTTCTTAGAAACAGAAAACAAGGTCATTAGCTGAAGACCAAAATGGAATTGAAAATATTGAAAGTTTGAAGAGAGAAGAGAAGTAATGCAATAATCATCTAAGAAAGTGGAAGAAAAGGTAGGCCAGAAAAATAGAGTGGGATTGCTGAGCAGCACAATGATTCCAAATAAAATCAGCCTACAAGGATATACGGGCAGAAATACTAATTTAACTAAATTAAATGGGAAGAAAAAGAGGGAGGGAAGGAAGGAAGGAGGGAGGGAGGAGGGGAAGGGAGAGAAGGAGAGAGAGAACAGCTAGGAACTACTTCTACCTCTTTAGACTTGTCTGGGGTCTCTTTACAAACTTTTGTTGTCTCATAAATCCATACCTATGATCATATTTCTTTTGCCTAAAATATATTTTTTTCTCTCTCTTTTCCTAGAAGAAAATCATTCTCTGTGGCTTCCCCTGATCTACAGAAAATCATTGCATGTTTTCATTCTTTGGGTCACCATTGTTTCTAGTACATACTTCTATTATTATGCTCAGCATAATGCATTACTAGTGTAATATTTTTAGCATTTGTCTTCCTAAATCAGTGGTTCTCAACCTTTCTAACGCCATGGCCCTTTAATACAGTTCCTGTGGGTTGCGACCCACAGGTTGAGAACTGCTGTCCTAAATGAACTATAGGTTCCTCCTCAGGGCAAAAACTGTCTTAAACATTTCTGTGTCCTGATCCTGTTTATCGAAGGAACTGAATGAGTAACAATTGCCCTACCTTAAATGGAAGTATCATAGCATACCTTAATCATTTTTCCAACAAGGAAAATTAAAACCTGCCCAAAATTTTAACAGAAGATTTTTTGAGTTGACTATGTCATTGCCAACCAGTATAATATGAAAAGCTGCAGTGTACATCTCTTTCTCCTACCCATCTCCTGCTGTAATATCAGCCTGCTACAATGCCTAACAACCATCTACATTATAGTTCTCTTCTTTCAAGTAAATAAAATATAAATAAGTAACAGCCTAATTTTCTTTCACAAAGAACTTAGCACTTAAACTTGTGTATCTGTTGAGTTATCTCTCTTCATCCCCTCTTCATCTGAGCACCACCCTTCCTCACATCCACACCATTCAGATGTTTAAAAGAATGGCTGCCAGGGGTCATGACTATAGTGAATTTCCTATCCCTTGTCCACAATTGGCTGGTCCTTAACCAAACTGAGCCAGTGTGTTCTGCCCCTATAATCTAAAATTTGAAACAAAAGAAAAATTTAATCTATTTTCTGATGGCCTAACTCGTTACAAATAAACTCAGGAGCTATATGTACCCATTTTCTTCTGTGTAGACTAAAGAAGCAAAAGAAACGCCACTCGCAAGAAGGACAAATGATACAGACTCATCACAACTACTCACAAGTAGTTGACGAAAGACACAATCTTATTTATGGTATTGTATCACCCACTTCTACATCTTACTACCACCTTCGGTACCTTGAGATATCCCTGTATCCTCTTCCTGTTTAAGTAGCTTGAATGAAATTCTGTTGCTTACATCAAAACAGGCATAAGAAAAATGATACTAGAAACTCTTCAACTAAAGTCTAAAGTTATTTTTCTTCTTCGACAAAGTAATATGAGCAACCATAATCAAATAATACAAGACGTTTCCAACACCTGTTTCTCCAAATTGTCACTAACTATCCACAAGGTAAATTGCTGAGAGGATGATGTGGGGATGCCACAGTGCTATATTTATAGAGGTCTGTGTGGTTGAGACTGTAAGGATTGGGCAGCCGTAGAACACTGTGCACCTGAGAGAAGCTAAGGATCATGAGAGGAGGAATAGGTTTGATAAAATGGTAGAGAGCTGGGGTTGACCTTTGCCTACTTTATAATACTCAACACACAAGGATGCTACTCAAGAAAAACAAGGAAATACAAAAGAAGGAGGGGGGAAACAAAAGGGAGAGAAGAGAAGGAGGAAGATCAAGAGACAGATAAGTAGAACTCTTCAGTCCTCTTCAAACTTCAAGAGGAAACATGAGCTGTGAATAGAAAGGGCCAATTTTCCAATATTATAACAACTGTAATAACAGTGCTGCTGCAGGATTTTAAAAACAAGCAAACAACATGCCTGTTAAATTATTGGGTTTTCAAATTCTAGCAGTTCACTGGAAAGAAAACTTGATCTTCCTTGAATTTATTATAAATGGTTTTTTTTCTTAGAAAAAAAAGATCATTCATCAGACATCATCATAATAAAAAGTCTCTGGATTGGGCTAACTTAGGAACACTTTGGGCTTGGTGATTATTTCAAAATATTTTTCAAATATCTGTGGCTCTACCAAACCCAAAACACATTTTGTGTTCTATCAAACCCCAAGCAGGTTTTGCCAACTGTTGTTTTACATTTAATTTTTTTAAGTCATGTGTATTTTATGTGAAATTTAATTCATGTGTTTTTTATTTACATGCATGCAAATATTTAAAGTGTTTTTTATACGTACTATTTGATGTCCACAGAGGCGGTTTAAAAACTGTGTGAAGTTTTTGTTGTTGTTGTTGTTCTTGTTTTGAGACAGAGTCTCAAGCACCCTGGATAGAGTGCTGTGGCATCATAGCTCGCAGCAACCTCCAACTCTTGGGCTGAAGTGATCCCCTTGCCTCAGTTTTTTCTATTTTTAGTAGAGACAAGGTCTCGCTCTTGCTCAGGCCGGTCTTGAACTCATGACCGCAAGCAATTCACCCACCTCGGCCTCGCAGAGTGCTAGCATTATAGGCATTAGCCAATACGCCTGGCCTCTGTAAAGTATCTTAATAATTTTTTATTTCAAATTAATATATGGGTAGAAATGATTGGATTATGTTTTTTGCATTTGTTGTGTTTTAATAATTTTTAGTTATTTAAGTCTTTTTTCCTAGAAATGGGGGATTTCCTTTTTTCCTTGGATTCATTTAAATCTTCTTATTTCCACTTTTATGCCTCCAAAGTAATTGAAGTATAAAAGGTAGCTTTTGTGTTTCATTTCTGATTACAAATATAAGAAAGTTCCATGTTTTTTCTATTAATTTGAACATGGAAAAGTGAAGAGATTTTCTTCCTGATACCTTGCAGTTCGTTATCCTCTTATTTAATATTTCTTTTCTACGTGTTATTAGCGGGAGGGGAGGAATGTATAGTTAATGGAATAACTTAATGCAAAGAATTTAAACTCCTAGAAAAAAGTGGCAACTTTGGCAAATGCTGTTTAACATAGGCAAAAGTAAATGGTAATTAGATACATACATAACCATACAGCTCACTACTCCATGTCATTACCAACTATGCTAAAACCAAAGAGATGCCAGGCAGACTTGACAAAGAGCAATTGTCTGATGGTTAATTCTCTGAAACAAGATGTGACCAAGGGATATCATTAAAATATTTTAGTGCACGGGCGGCACCTGTGGCTCAAAAGAGTAGGGTGCCAGCCTCATACGCCGGAGGTGGTGGGTTCAAAAACCCAGCCCCGGCCAAAAACTGCAAAAATAAAATATATATATTTTTGAGCATTCTCTCCTTCTCCTGTCCATGTCACACAGACACACACGTACACACATACACATGCATTTTAAAAATTAGTCCTTAAAATGTAACATTTGCAATCATAGTATAATCCTGTTCATTTTTTCTTCTGAATAACTAGAAGAATTATGCAGACTTTCATGGATCATTTGGACAGACTTTGCCTTTTTCTAATATAAAGAGCAACAATAATAAAATGTTTACATTTTATTCAACTTAAAATATGATTCGATTTAAAATGCTTACATCAATGTAATTTAAATGTTTCATGTTTAATTAGAAGATTTAATTCTATGTAATTATTTCTATTCTTACATGAATACTTTATCCTTTTAATATTCCATTCCTCTGATGAAAATTCTTTCTATTCTAACATTACTAGGATTCAACTTCTTAACCTTCTATCCCTTTGCCTAAATATTTTCGTTCACAAGCCCTTCACAATTTCATCTGATATTTCTGCACCTTCCCTGAAGTTTACATCAAAAAAAAATAATAATGAATAAACATTAGAACTGAAAACCACAGCCCGACAACTCTATGAATATTAAACACTACTCACATTTCTGCCTGCATAGCTTATCATTCTATCCTATCAACAGTCTATGCAAAAGATTCCACATATGAAGTCCTAGGAAAATTATCACTGGATCATAGAATTCCCAAATAAGTGCCACAGTCATTCCATCATGCAAAGTTTGAGATATGGAATTTCCTCAAACTTAATCCCTGAGATAGGAGAAGAGGATGTTGATGCTGGGGGATGGCCCCAAGTTGTTTGCCAAAGCTTAAGCAGGGTGGGGAAATTATCTATGTGGAAGGAGACTGGGCACTGGGATCAGAGGTATCGGAGGGAATTGGAATGTGAACAATCTCCCTATGTGGGGCAGCACAGCATGGGGTGTCAAATCCCTAGTGGGGTGAAGGGGATTTCCACATGTCAAAGCCTAAGCAGGCTGAGTAGATTGTCTTCAATGGAAAGAGAGTTGGCAGCAGATTTATTATATATTCAAGGGAAAAAAGTGAATATATTGAAGCCACAGAAAACTGGATAGTTATTTAGAAGGGCAAATATGGCAATGTGTTAAAAATAAGTTACATAATACTGAAAAAGAAAATAATAAAATGATCCCTGTGGAAATGGATTGGAATTGGAGATACCTCTGTGAAAAAATAAATAATACAAATTTCTTAGATGAGGTTATCTATATATTCTGTCAACTCAGAGGGTCTAGGAGCAGCAACAGGAAAGCAGCAATGGGCTTACCCAGAGCTAAGATTTGGTTCCAAATCCTTTTTCTGAAACAAAGCAAGCTGAAGGTTCTTACAGAAATGGAAGATGCCAGGACTGTGGGAGGGAAATAACAAGACTAGCCAGAAAGAAAGGAAGTGTTCGAGGAACAACTGGGCATGAGAGAACAGGATTTAGGTTGAAGGGGAGTCCAGCCATCAAGGGAAGAAGGACAATCGGAGCTTCAAAATAGCGACAGAAAAAGGATCATAATCCTTTGAATGAAATGGGAATTCATGAGTCTAAACTGATATAAATACATTAAATAAATAAGAAGTTTGATAAGGAGTGAAATGTCTAGCTAGCCTCAAGTACCCCTCCATAAAACATTTATTAATTACAAAGAATAATGAGTTATAAATAGAAGCTGGCAGATACCTCCTTAATCAAATGATCAAGATGATTGTCACCAATAAGGGAACAAATAGAAATTGGGGGGATGGGGGTTCAACCTAAATTGTTTATTAGGTACGAATTTTACAAACATTACTTACATTAGCGGTAACAGTGGAGCTGGGGGGTACTGTGCCTTCTTCTCCAGGCTGTGGCGGGAACCAGCAATAGTGCCGAGGGAGTTGAGGCCTTTTCCCAGGTCCGGCTCTGCAGGCCTGCGGGTGTCAGCCCCTACCTGGCTCTGCGGGCCTGCGGGTGTCAGCCCCCACCCGGCTCTGCGGGCCTGCGGGTGTCAGCCCCCACCCGGCTCTGCAGGCCTGCGGGTGACAGCCCCTACCCGGCTCTGCGGGCCTGCGGGTGTCAGCCCCTACCCGTTAATGCAGGCCTGCGGGTGTCAGCCCCTACCTGGCTCTGCGGGCCTGCGGGTGTCAGCCCCAACCCGGCTCTGCGGGCCTGCGGGTGACAGCCCACACCTCTGTGTTTGTGGACTGGTTGGGCGATCCACCCGGTGTCAGGGTTTCTTCTGATAGCTTTATGGAATGGATCGATGAGGGCAGCCTCAAAAAAATTGTATGTGGAATCTTCACCAACCCAGTAAGAATTCGGGACTCTCAGAGCCCCAGAGAGGCGTCCAGCTCACTCCTGGGCAACAGAGTAAGGCCTCGAGCAAACCTTAGCTGGTTAACACCACCAAGATGCACAGGCCGGCCGTAGGTTGCACCCTTGGGATCTGAGCGTTTGCAGCCACCACATGAATCCTACCTGCTTAGCTTTGAACCAGCCGGGTGGGGTGGAGCCCTGGGCAGCGCGGAGAGCTGCGGTTCTGCCCCCAGGGGACCCTCAGAAGAAAACCCCTCACCGTCACCTGAGACGCTTCTTCCTCCACCGCTCCGGAGGAGCTCCTGGTACGCGCCCGTCTTGGCTCACCTACAGCTGCCGCCAGTCGGAAAGGAAAGAGCCAGTGACAGAACTTCGGCTGGGTACAACGGTGACAGCCCAGTGCTACTTCTGTGATGTTCCTACTAAAGACGCATTAACTGAATCTAGTAAAAAAAAAAAAAAAAAAATATGTAAGAAAAACACACATTGAGGGGATTCCAGAAAGTACCTGCCCTGTAACTGTCATGGTCACGAAAGACGAGGAAAGAGTGAGGAAAGGCTGAAATGAAAAGTCGCACTCAGCAACTGAGTGACAAAGTGAGCCTGTGGAGTGAATGCGTTTGCTTTTCCAAAGGGCTTTTTTCCGGATAGTTCATGAAACTTGAATGGGTTTGATGGTTACGTGGTAGAAACATGTCAGTGTGAGATTCCCAAATTTGATGATTTTATTGCGGTTCTCTAGGACAACGTCCTCATTCCTAGGAGACCCATCTAAAGCGCCCAGGGAAGATGGGGCATCAGGAGGCTATTTTTGCTTTCAAATAATGCAGAGGGAAAAAATAAATTCTTTATATTCTTTCTGCGATTTTTCTGTAAATTTGGAACTGCTACAAAGTAAAAAACTTTTTTGTAAATAAATGTGCTGATGCAAATGCACTGGTGAAAGGTAGAAAGAAGCAAACCTCAGAACAACTCAGTAGCTGCTGCAGCCACCTGGCAAGTTCTAAACAAAGGTTTCTCACTATGTCACCCCCGGTAGAGTGCTGTGGCATCCCAGCTCACAGCAACCTCAAACTCTTGGGCTCAAGCAATTCTCTTGTCTCAGCCTCCCAAGTAGCTGGACTGCAGGTGCCTGCCATCATGCCCGGCTATTTTTAGAGACAGGGTCTTACTCTTGCTCAGGCTGGTCTGAAACCTGTGAGCTCAGCCAATCCACCCACCTCGGCCTCCCAGAGTGCAAGGATTATAGGCATGAGCCACCATGCCCAGCCACACAACCTATTTTTCAAACATTATTCTAAGTATGAACCACTCCAAATATGAATCCATGTCTAGTAACAGCACAGATGTATTTATATCTTTAGGGCACCTCAGAAAGTTCTGCTCTAACTCTAGCTCCCATGACTAGCAGAGGGTTTATTATATACATCACAGATCAAGGCAGTCTCAGCCATGTGCAATACTTTTATTCCTATCGTGGTTTGCAACCTATCCATCCCTCTCCCCCCTTCCATCCAGGGCATAAATGTATTTTGTTTTTATTTAAATGGTATCTACTCTGCATACTTTTCTTTGTTTCTTTTCTTATTTTCCCTTTAGTGGCATAGTAACATATTGTGATTATTCTTTATGTTAAGAAACGTATTTCAGACTCTGGCTACATAGTATTCTCCTATATCAATGTACCTTTTTAAAAAGAATTATTTCCTTGTTAGTTGACATATAGTTGAGACTTTTTATCTGCATCTCTGATCGTTAACTATCTTTTGGATAACTCCCTAAAAGTGAAATCAGTAAGATAAAACATATATATACACATTATGGATTTTGATAGTGTTAACAATTGTTAACAAATTGTCCCCCAGAAAGGTTTCTCCCACCAAAGTCTTCCTTCCTCTTCACCTTCCCTTATCATATTTCAGTAAGAATGAGTTAAATTATTTAAAAATAATAAAAATAATATCTAATTTTATAGCCTATTCCTTGGGAGGGGGGAATAGTGCTTAGAAAGTCAGCATATTTGAGCATTAAGGGGTTTTCTTATTTTTTTATTATTTTTTTTCAGTCTGGTTTTTCTTTTTCAGAGAAGACTGCTGCCTTAAAAGGGTAGTTATCTGCTTGTCTCAAAGAGAACAACTCTCTGGATACTACCATCCTTTACGTAGTTGTCTGGCTAAGATAAATTGCCCACAAAGCACAGAATATTTACTTCTTTGGACTTCTTTCTGAGCTCCTCACCAGTCATCTCAAGTGTTGCAACCGGTTTCTTTTTGCCAAAATCAGCCCATTCACCAACTGTTTCTAATTAGCTATGGGCTATGGTTGAGATGGTGCTTGCATTTTGTGCCCCACCCCTTTTTAGAAACATAAATTTCCAAAACAATTGCTTATTAGGCTGCTGGAAGTCTCATGCTTTTGAGGGTGATTTGTGTGTGTGCGCACGTCCATGTTCACTTTGGAAAGTGTGTAAATCCACTTAGCTCTGTCTGAGAATCAGATAGCCAAGTCAACATAGTGCCATTTTTGGCAGCATAGTTATTAAAACACCATGTGTTCCTTTGGTTATTCTACTTTCTGCTTTCTTTAGTACTACCCCAGGAAACTGATCGGATTATCCCGTCCATTTATATTATTCTAAAAATAAAGGCAGAGACACAAGATAAGGTGATTAGATTCAGCTGATTGGATATATTTAGAGGAAAGAGTTCTTGAAATGTAAATGAGCAAACATCAGAATGATTTACTTAGGGTTTTCAAAAGCACATCAAACTTTCTCACATTTGCCAACGAAGTGGAATTTCCTCCCCTATATATTCCATTACTGACTCTTTTTAAATCTGAAATATATCAGAGGTATAGAAGGTAATGTAAACTGAAAAGAGACATTGTGACTGCAGTGGGTGGGACGTTGCATCACTACTTTTGTATAGTCCTCTTGAGTTTCCCATGTGCTTTCATATAATGTAAATTTCAACCTAATACTGCATAAAAGATTATTTGCATTTAAGTGTCCTCGCTTTTAAATAAATGCATTTAGAATGAAAAAAATAAACTTGTAATTTTGCATTAATTTAGGAGGATAATACTGGATGAATGACTTTCAGGTACTATTTCGGTGCAAGCCTGTGTCTGCTCCATACTTTGGTCTAGTCACACCCAGGAAGAATGGCCAATTCTAGTTTCTCAAAAACAATTCTAGTTTTTAAGAACTCCAAGGCTGAGCAATAATGCTAAATCAGGAAAGGAACCTTACGGTTTATGAGAATCCTCAGTGTTCAGTTTGACTCCTGTAATAGCTCTTTTTTCAAAAAGAGTTCAGATTAGTGTCCAGACCAGTAATACACAGCTCCTCTTCTTTTCTCCCATTTCGTCTCCTGTATAACAGAAATCAAGAACTAAAATGCAGGAATCTCAGGTAGAGTTTCCCTTTCTGGGCATCTGCTGAACACACAAACCACTTTGTTATATCTGCCTTCCTCTATCATGGCAAAAAAAATGATTAAAACAACTTTAGAATCCAGACCAAAATTGGATGATAAATACGTTCTTGTAGCAAAGAGTATAAAATGTCTTTTACTAAAAAGTAGGAATATAGTCACAGTCAATTGGCCACCAGCTTTCCAGACACATGCCAGCTTCTGGACTGACAAGGCAAATCAGCAGGGAAACTCTTGGTGCAAAAGGTGGTGCTCACTAGGAACTTCAAGAGAGATGGGAGGCAATCTCTGTAGTTACCTCTGAAATAAACAGAAGCATATTCTTAAAACCGTCAAGGCAACTCCAGGATACCTAAAATGAACAGGACTCAAAGTACTTTTTTTTAAGCAGAAAATGAAATTTTAAAAATAAATATGACTTAATAGCGAATCCACAATTTTCTTTGATCAAATAGTGGCAATTTTACAGGCAACTATTCATTTAAATGTTCTGAATTTCTTTACACTGTGATTTCTCATTTACTTCTTTTTTCTTTTTTTTTTTTTTTTGCTCTTACATTTATTTAATTAATTATTTATTTATTTATTTTTATTAAATCATAGCTGTGTACATCAACGCAATCGTGGAGTACAATGTGCTGGTTTTATATACAATTTGAAATATTTTCATCAAACTGGTTAATATACCCTTCACCACATTTTCTTATCTACTGTGTTACGACATCTACATTCTACACATAGTAAATTTCATATGTACCCTTCTAAGATGCACCATAGGTGTGATCCCACCAATGACCCTCCCTTCACCAACCCTCCCCCCTCCACTCCCTTCCCTTTCCCCTTTCCACTTCTTCTTGGGCTATAGTTGGGTCATAGCTTTCATATGAAAGCTATAAACTGGTTTCATAGTAGGGCTGAGTACATTGGATACTTTTTCTTCCATTCTTGAGATACTTTGCTTAGAAGAATATGTTCCAGACCCATCCATGTAAACATGAAAGAGGTGAAGTCTCCATCTTGCTTTTTAAGGCTGCATAATATTCCATGGTGTACATATACCACAATTTATTAATCCATTCACGGGTCAATGGGCACTTGGGCTTCTTCCATGACTTAGCAATTATGAATTGGGCTGCAATAAACATTCTGATACAGATATCTTTGTTATAATGTGATTTTTTGTCTT
>CAUYRH010141581.1:0-22542 GCA_963574655.1 Perodicticus potto | reverse complement strand
AAAATTTTTGTTTTTTTTTCTTTAAGACAGAGCCTCAAGCTGTCACCCTGGATAGAGCGCCGTGGCATCACAGCTCACAGCAACCTCCAATTCCTGGGCTCAAGCGAGTCTCCTGCCTCCGCCTCCCAAGTAGCTGGGACTGCAGGCGCCCGCCACAACGCCCGGCCATTTTTTGGTTGCAGCCATCATTGTTGTTTGGTGGGCCCAGAATGGATTCGAACCCGCCAGCTCAGGTGTATGTGGCTGGCGCCTTAGCCCGTTGAGCCACAGGCACGGAGCCAGTATCAGAAAATTTTAAAAACATTGAATAAAAGAACGATACACTCAAAGATGGCACCAACAAGGCTGATGCGTTGTCAAGGCTGAAGACAATCTGTGGCATGAATGATAATAAAAAAAAACCAAAGGTAACAATAATGAAGCATTTGCCATATTCCAGACATTCTGCTCAGCTACCAAATGCATGATTCTACTTCATCATATAACAATCCCGTGTAAAATGATTCTGATTTTGTAAGCAGGGAAACTAAGGCTCAGAAAAAGAGAGCTTGCTTACTGCAAGGTTACGTAGCTGATAAGTCCTAAAACAGCCTGGCACCCAAACAGTCTCACCACAGAGCTCAAGACCTCCTAAACACAAGTCTCTCCTGCTTTGAGTACTCATCTGCATTTTTAGGGATTCAAGTTATTATTTCTGAGTCTGCATCTCACTTCTGCACTGGTTCAGGAAAATCGAACACATCCGTCTTTGGAATGCATCCACCACTGTAATCGATGGCTGCCTGGTAACTCTCAGGGGACCAGATTTTCAGTCTTCATCAAGAACAAGATTTCTATTACGGCAAAACAGAGAAACCACCTCAAAGCTCAAAGCAGCACCATCTCCCCTAGAAACGATGGTGAGCCACTTATGTATTTTAAAGTTTTCTAGCACAATCCCAGGGTGACAGAGACTCTGTCTCAAATAAATAAATTATAAAATAATAAAATTTTCTAGCAGTCTCAGGAGGGGAAAAAAAGGAACAAAAATAGAGGTGTAATTCATTTTGCTACATGTTATAATATTTAACCCAACATATCTAAAATATTATTTCAATGTGTTGACATAAAAAAATTAAGAAATGAGACATTTTACATTCTTTCCTTCAAAAGAAGAGTTCAGAATCTGGGGTATAATTGATACCAATGGCACATTTCAACTAGAACTTGCCACATTTCAAAGCCACAAGGAACAAATGCCTACCACACAGACAGTCAGGTCTAAAATATCCCCCTCTCCACTTTACCTCTTCCATGTTTACATGGACGGAGCTGGAACATATTCTTCTTAGCAAAGTATCTCAAGAATGGAAGAAAAAGTATCCAATGTACTCAGCCCTACTATCAAGCTAATTTATAGGTTTCATATGAAGGCTATAACCCAACTTTAGCACAAGAATATGAGGAAAGGGGCAAGGGAGGGGAGGGGAGAGGGGAGGTTGAGGTGGGAAGGTAATTGGTGGGGCCACACCTACGGTGCATCTTAGAAGGGTACAGATGAAACTTATTAAATGCAGAATACAAATGTCTTTTACAATAACTAAGAAAATGCCATGAAGGGTATGTTAAACAGTTTGATGAAAACATTTCAGATTGTATATGAAACCAGCACATTGTACCCCTTGACTGCACTAATATACGCAGCTATGATTTAATAAAAAATAAGTAAGAAAAATTTTAAATTGTATATAAAACCAGCACATTGTACGCCATGACTACATTAATGTACACAGCTATGATTTAATTAAAAAATAAAATTAAATAAAAATAAAAATAGAAAACAAATTAGCCAGTTGCTGTTATGGATGCCTGTAGACCTAGCTATTCAGGAGGCTGAAGCAGGAGGATTGCTTGAGCCCACGATTTTGAGATTGCTGTGAGCAAGGCTCACACCACAGCACTATAACCCAAGCAACAGAGTAAGACACCATCTCAAAAAAAAAAAAAAAAAAAAAAATAGGCAGACAGATGGATAGATGATTAACAGATAGATAGATAGGCTACATAGAAAGAAAGATAGGCAGGCAGGTAGGGAAGACAGGATTGACTGTAACAAGGGGAAATTTTCTGGCATTGATCAAAATGTTCTATATCTTATTTTTGGTAGTGGTTATACTAGTGTATACCATTTTTAAAATTCCAACTTAATCTGGACATTGTATTGCATGTTAAATGTTCCTCAGTTAAAATGAAGTTTAAGGCTCAGTGCCTGTGGCTCAACGGGCTAAGGTGCCAGCCACGTACACCTGAGCTGGCGTGTTTGAATCCAGCCTGGGCCTGCCAAACAACAATGACGGCTGCAACCAAAAAATGGCTGGGTGTTGTGGGCGGGCTCCTGTAGTCCCAGCTGCTTGGGAGGCAGAGGCAGGACACTGGCTTGAGCCCAGGAATTGGAGGTTGCTGTGAGCTGTGATGCCATAGCACTCTATCCAGGGTGACAGCTTGAGGCTCTGTCTCAAAAAAATAAATAAATAAATAAAATAAAATAAAATAAAATAAAATAAAATAAAATAAAATAAAATAAAATAAAATAAAATAAATTTTAAAAGATACCATCACACATCTAGGAATAAATCTAACCAAAGATACATAAGGAAGGTCTCAAGAAGACATATACGGAGGAATATATTATATCCAATAAACTGGAACATTCAATACTATTAAGAAGTCAAGGGGGCGCCCGTAGCTCAGTGGGTAGGGTGCCGGCCACATACACCAAGGTTGGCGGGTTCAAACCCGGCCCAGGCCAGCTAAAAGACGACAACTGCAACAAAAAATAGCTGGGTATTGTGGCAGGTGCCTGTGTTCCCAGCTACTTGGGAGGCTGAGGCAAGAGAATCGCTTAAGCCCAAGAGTTTGCGGTTGCTGTAAGCTGTGACACCACGGCACTCAGGTTAACATAGTGAGACTCTGTCTCCCCCCCCCCAAAAAAAAAAAAAAAGAAGTAGTCAATTCTCCCCCAAATTGATCTACATATACAACACAATCCTAAACAAAATTCTAGTAGGCATTTTAGAACAAATTAACAAGCTGATTCTCAACATATCAGAAATCTAACAGCCCCAGAATACCCAAGACAATCTTAAAGAACGACAAAGTTGGAGGACTTATACTACTAAATACCAAGACTTACGCCGGGCACGGTCGCTCACATCTGTAATCCTAGCACTCTGAGAGGCCGAGGTGAGTGGATTACTTGAGCTCACAGGTTCAAGACTAGCCTGAGCAAAAGCAAGACCTCATCTCTAAAAATAGCCAGGTGTGGCAGGCGCCTGTAGTCCCAACTACTTGGGAGGCTGAGGCAAGAGAATCACTAGAGCCCAAGAGTTTGAGGTTGCTGTGAGCTATGATGCCATGGCACTCTACTGAGGGCGACACAGCAAGACTCCATCTCAAAAAAAGTAA
Source organism: Perodicticus potto (assembly GCA_963574655.1). Lineage (NCBI taxonomy): Eukaryota > Metazoa > Chordata > Mammalia > Primates > Lorisidae > Perodicticus > Perodicticus potto. The sequence goes on along the minus strand of CAUYRH010141581.1, from coordinate 19,098 downwards.
AAATAAAGGTAAAAACAAATAAATACCAAGACTTGGTATAAAGACCTAAGAAAGTGTAATAGTTGGTACAAAGAGAGAATCCAGAAGCACGCTCCTATAGATTAATGTCCTAATATAAAACAAAGATGCCACTGCATTTCAGCATGGGGAAAGGAAAGCCTTTTAAGTCAATGGTGTCAGACCAACTAGATATCTAGAAAAATTCACAGATAAAAATTACTTTAAGATGAATCATTGACTATGAAAGGTAATAAAATAATGCTTCCAGAAGTAGAAGATATTATGTAAGAATATTTTCATAAACCTAGAGTCAGTAAAGCTTCTTAAACAGAAAACAGAAAGCACTAATAACCATAAAAAAGGATAAACTTGACTTTATTAAAATTAACACCTTCTATTCATCAAAAACATCATTAAGAGAGTAAACAAACAAGTCATAGACTAGATTATCTGTAATACCCATATCCAACATGACTTATATCCATATTACTTTAAAAATCTATCAAAAAAAGTAAAAGCCCAATTTTTAAAATGAGCAAAAGACTTGAATAGGCTCTTAAGTGGATATCTAAATGGCCAATAAGGATATGAAAAAGAACTCAACACCTGTGGTAGATTAGACCATTGGTAAAAAGTACTCACTTCTACCAGGGATAGTGGCTCTCACCGGGAATCCCAGCACTCAGGAAGGCCAACATGGGGTAATCACCTGACTTCAAAAGTTCAAAACCAGACTGAGCCAGAGCAAGATCCCATCTCTAAAAAAATAGAAAAAATACTCAGGCGTGGTGGGGCCTGTAGCCCCAGCTACTTGGGAGGCCAAGGCAGGAGGATTGCTTGAATCTAGGCATTAGAGGTTGCAGTGAGCAATGATGATGCCAATGTACTCTGGCTCAGACAACATAGCAAGAATATATCTTAAAAGAAAAAAGAGGAGGAGAGGGAGAGACTGAAAGGAAGAATTAAAACTACCTTTATTAATCTCAGATAACAAGACTTTATACATGAGAACCCAAAGGAACAGAATTTAGCAAGTTCTAAAGTTACAAGGTCAATACACACTCATACGACATGAAACAACGGAAAATGAAATTTAAATAATAATTCCATTCATAATAGAATCAAAAACACCTAATAATAAAATTCACAAAAAGATGTGAAAGAGCTCTCAACTAAAATCTATCAAATTTTGCTGAACGAAACTAAAAACATCTCAATAAATATACCATGTTCAAGACTCGATATTATTAAGATGCATATTTGTCTAAATTGATCTAAAAAATTCAAAATCAAAATCCCAAAAAAGTTACTTTGTAGGTATTAACAAACTTATTAGAAATTTATAAGAAAAAGTAAGGAAAAATGTTTAATACAATATTGAAAGAGAAAAACAAGGTCTGACACTATAGGACTTCAAGTTTACTATGTAACTACAGTAATCAAGACAGTTGGTACTGGCAAAACAATACACAAATAGATCAATGGAACAGAAAATAGAGTCCAGAAATAGGCCCACACAAATACAGTCAACTGATTTTTGACAAAGAAACAAAGGCAAGTCAATAGAGAATGGATAATCTTTTTTCAACAAATGCTGCTGGTACAACTCAATAATTACATGCAAAAAATTAAAAAAAATAAAAAATAAATGTAGATACAGACCTTCTATCTTTCATAAAAATTAACTCAAAATGGATCACATATCTGTGTGTGAAACCACGTATCTGAGTATGAACCACAAAACTATTAAATTCCTAGTAGACAGCACCAGGGAAATCTCGGTAGTGACTTTTTAGATAAACATAAAAATCACAATCCATGAGAGAAATAATTGGTAATATGAACTTTATTAAAATTAGAAATTTCTGCTCTACAAAAGATACTGTTAAGAGAATGAAAGGACCATGAAGGCTAAGTTAACCAGTTCAGTGAAAATATTTCAGACTGTATATGGAACCAGCATTTTGTACCCCATGATTGCATCATTGTACACAGCTATCATTTAATAAAAAAAAAAAGAGAGAGAGAGAGAATAAAAGGAAAAGCCAGAGAGAAAAATCTTTGCAAAACTAATATATGCTAATGAACTAACATTCAAAATATACAAAGAACTCTTAAAATTGAATGAGGAAACAATACAATTAAAATGAGCAAAATGGGAAAAAGATCTGAGCAGACATTCCACCAAAGATGATGTAAAGAAGGCAAAATAAGCAGATGAAAAGATACTCAGAATCAACATCATTGGGGAACTGAAAAGCAAAACAATGAGAAAGTATTACACACCTATTAGAATGGCAAAAATCCAAAAATAGTGACAACACCAGATGCTGATGAAAATGTGGAACAGGAACTCTGATTCACTGCTGATAGAGATGCAAAATAGTACAGCTACTCTGGAAGACAGTTTGGCAGTTTCTTACAAAACTAAAGACACTTTTACCATATAAATCCAGCAATCATGCTCCTTGGTATTTACCCAAATAAGTTGAAAATGTTATGTCCACACATAAACCTGTAGATGGAAGCCAGGCATTGTGGCATGCAGCTATAGTCTCAGCTACTCAGGTGGCACAGGCAAGAATTACTTAAGCCAAAGAGTTGGAGGCTAGACTGGCTAGCTACACCCCATCGCTGAAAAAATTAAAAAAAAAAAAAAAGATCTGCACATAGATGACACAGATGCTCAATGCAGCTTTATTTACAATTGCCAAAAGCTAAAAGCAACCAAGATGTCCTTCAAAGGTGAATAAACAAACTCTGGTATCCATATGATAGAATATTATTTAGAAATAAACAGAAATGAGATACAAAGACACAAAAAGACACCGGAATCCTAAAAGACATTGCTAAATGAAAGAATCAATCTGAAAAGCTTACATACTGTATGGTTCCAACCATAACAGCATTCTGGAAAAGGCCAAACTATGGTGACAGAAAAAAGATTAGTGGTCACCAAGTCCTGGGCAGTAGCAAAGAGGTGAAAAGGTAAAACATGAGATCTTTAGGGCATTGAAACTTACCTGTATGAAACCATGACAAAGACATGTCTTTGACTTGTCAAAACCCAAAGACTGTATAACATACAGTGAATCCTAATGTGATCTACAGACTTTAAATAATAACAATGTATTAATATGGCTCATCAACTGTAACTAAGGAACCTCACTAACCCAAAATATTAATGACAGGGAAAAATGTAGGGGTGGAAGCGGAGTAAGGAAATATCTGGAAACTCTATATATTCTCCACGCCATTTCTGTATAAACCTAAAACTGCTTTAAAAAAACAAAGTCTGGCTCAGCGCCTGTGGCTCAGCGGGCTAAGGCGCCAGGCATGTACACCTGAACTGGTGGGTTCAAATCCAGCCCGGGCCCGCCAAGCAATGACGGCCAGCTGCAACCAAAAAATAGCCGGGCACTGTGGCGGGCGCCTGTGGTCCTAGCTACTTGGGAGGCAGAGGCAGGAGACTCGCTCGAGCCCAGGAATTGGAGGTTGCTATGAGCTGTGATGCCACAGCACTCTATCCAGGGTGACAGCTTGAGGCTCTGTCTCAAAAAAAAAACAGTCTAATAATATAAAATAAATAAATTTTTAAAAATTTTTTATAAAGTCATCAATCTAAACACTCTAAAATTTAGGCATTTTACTATGTGTAAGTTATACTTTAGTTTTTAAAAATGAAATATTTAACAATCCCTTAGATTTTACTGTTTGAAGATGAATATTTAAAAAAGGACATAGACTAAGTACAATGACTCACGCCTATTATCCTAGCACTCTGGGAAGCCAAGACATGAGGATCTCTTGAGCTCAGGCAATAGAGACCCTGTATCTACTAAAAAAAAAAAAAAAAAAATGGACAAATTAGTCAAGCTTAGTAGTGGGTGCCTGTAGTTCCAGCTACTCAGGAAGCTGAGGCAGGACTGCTTAAGCTCAGGAGTTTGAGGTTGCTGTGAGTTAGGTTAAGGCCATGTAAGGCACTCTAGCCTGGGTGACAGCCTGGGTGACAGAGCAAGACTTTGCTTCAAAAAAAAGAAAAAACATAATACTACATATGGTTTCCAAAACTTCTAAAATGATGTATGTTCTACAAATACATAGATATGTTCATAAATAAATGTGTAAATACATAATAATACATGTACCAAACTAGAAAGAACACCACTAAGAAGCAAAATAGCACCATTGTGAAAGGAACAGGATGAAAGGCGGGTGGGAGGGACTAGGTCTTAATCCCCATGTCTTCATTTGTGTTAAAAGAATCTACCTTAATTTTTTACAGTATTCCATGTCTAGGATTTACACTACATTTTATTTACTTTATTTTTGAGACAGAGTCTCACTTGGTCACTCTTGGTAAAGTGCTGTGGCATCTCAGCTCACAGCAACCTCAAACTTTTGGGCTCAAGCGATTCTCTTGCCTCAGCCTCCCAAGTAGCTAGGACTACAGGTGTCTGCCTATTTTTTAGAGACGGGGTCTTGCTCTGGCTCAGGCTGGTCTCAAACCTGTGAGCTCAGGCAATCCACCTGCCTCAGCCTCCTAAGTACTGGGATTATAAGTGTGAGCCACCACGCCCAACATACACAACATTTTAAATGTAGGCTTCAGAATTTGAAGAAAAATTTCAAAATGTTTTATAAATCTTTAAGGGTAACCAGCCTTGGCATAAATTAACACTGGAGACAGATCTTTATCAATATTTCTGTACCAGGTATTTAAAAATCACTCAGTAGTGACTGACCAGGCATGGAACTAATACTAGTTGCTGATTCTTAGTTTGCCAATAGCCTCATAAGTACAAAGACCCTCCTCTTTTTTCAGTCATTATTCAGCTGACTCTGAGACTCTAAAACAAACAAAAATCATACTGCAAAATGTGATACTTCAACTTATATAACTCATATTATATAATGTGTATTATAATACTTAAGTCGTAATACAATATCCAATAGCATCCATTTCAGAATATGCAAGAATATTGATCTGAGATATTCAGATCACCTTCATGACATGAAAACACTAATAATGTACCAATCCATTAAAATTCTTCATGCTTATCCTTTCTTTCTATGTTCTTCTGCACTATTGCTTTTTCTAAAAAAAATTTAGCTTATGTTCTACTGTTTGATTTATACAACTGTTGTTACAGACTGAACTGTGTTCTTCTAAAATTATTATTATTTTTTTGAGATAGAGTCTCACTATGTCACCCTCGGTAAAGTGCTATTGAGTCACAAATCACAGCAACCTGAAACTCTTGCCTCTAGCCTCCCAAAGCTGAAACTACAGGTGCCCACCACGATGCCTGGCTATTTTTTTGCTGTTGTCATTGTTGTTTAGTAGGCCCTGGCCAGGTTCAAACCTGCCAGCCCCAGTGCACGAGGCCAGCATCCTAACCACTGCGAATGGGTGCCAAGCCTCTTGTAAAATTCTTATGTTAAAGCCCTTCACCTGCATTGTGAATGTATTTGGAGATAGGACCCTTAAAGGAGTAATTACAGATAAATGAGGTCATACCAGTAGGGTCCTACTCCAACAGAACTGATGTCCTTACAGAAAAAAGGAGATATATCCGGAATGCATACACATGGAGAAAAGATCATGTAAGGATACAGCAAAAGGCAGTCATTTGCAAGATAAAAAGAGAGGCCTCAAGAGAAACTAAACCTAATAACACCTTGATCTTAGACTTCTAATCTCCAGAACTATAAGAAAATAAATTTCTATAGTACCTCAAAAACTCAGGCTACAAAAATAAAAACAGACAAATGGGACTTAAACTAGAAAGCTTCTTCACAGCAGAAGAAACAACACAGTGAAGAGACAATATTTGCAACTATTCATTGGACAAGTGAATATATAAAGAACTCCAAAAACTCAACAAGAAAAAAAAATCCCATTAAAAAATGGCTAAAGGACATGACTAGGCATTTCTTAAAAGATGATGTACAAGGCGGCTCCTGTGGCTCAGTGAGTAGGGCACCAGCCCCATATACTGAAGGTGTCGGGTTCAAACCCGGCCTCGGCCGAACTGCAAAAGAAAAAAAAAAAAAAAGATGACGTACAAACAGCCAACAGATACTGTATTTTGCCATGTATAATATGCACCTTTTTTGCTAAAATTTTTTAGGGAAAAATAAGTATGCACAATATATATGGGTAGTACTAATTCCAAAACCTATATAAATGTTTCTAATTTTTATTTGTTCATGCATTAAAAGTGTAATTCTAGAAAGCAATAATAATATCCATATGCAAAATACTGTGGAATATGTTAATCACTTTTGCTGAACTTACACAAACTTCATTGTATTTCTCTTCGTACACTTTAAGCAGGAGCTAGCAATCTAGCTGATATTTTTACAAAAATTATTGGAAAATCCCCTGGAAAATGTTGAAAATGGTATTGGTACACTGCAAGCTTTAAGCTAACAGTTATTAAATATGCTAAAAAGCACGGCAATAGTGCTGCTAAAAGACACTTTGGAACTCCTCCCACAAAGACTGCTATCAGATTGTGAAGGCAACAGGAAGAAAACTTTCAGAGCCAAGACAGAAGAGGATAATACAAGATAAATCTCCAAAGTGGCTGGAGGTGGAGCAGGGGGTGAAGACCTGGATTCTGGAGCAATGTCAAACTGAGGTCTCTATTTTGACCAAGATGATACAAGAGGAGGGTAAAGGATTACATGAGAAAACAAACTAAAGATTTCTCATGGACACGTAAATGGTGTTTTAACTTTATAAAGAGAGAAGCTTTGAACATAAGGACATGAACAAAACTTGCCCTAAAACTTCCAGCAGCCTATAAAAATCAAGTTTTGGAATTTCATTCTTACGTTACCTATCTTCAAAAGACAACTGTGAGCTGTCCCTATCACCAATATGGGTAAGGTCCCACTCATATTCAACATGCCATCCAATGGAACTGTGGACAAAAGCAAAGACCACAGCTGTCAAAACTAGTGGACATTAGAAAACACATTTCACTGTTGTTCTAGTCCTGTACAGAAAGGACAAAGCTACCACCTACAATCATCTTTAAAAGAAAAACATTTCTGAAAGAAAAGATTCCAAATGGAATTATTGTCCACATGCATGAAAAAAGATGGATGAATGATGAAGGCATGAAAATCTGGTTTAACAAAATCTGGTCACAAAGGCCTAGAGGATTATTTAAAGAAACAGCTTTGCTTGTTTTTGATCACTTCAAAGCCCATGCCACATAAAGGGCAAAAGCAATAGTAGCAGACTTGAAAACCCAACTTGCTGTAATGTCTGGTGGGCTAGCCAGCCAACTCCAACCTTGTCAGTAAACAAGCCTTTTAAGGCCCTAATGAAGGAGGAGTTGACGCGGCAAATGCAGTCAGTAGTAATGACTTAATACCAACAGGCAGAATCAAGAAAGCATCCATCACCCAGGTTAGTGACTGGATCCTAAGATCACGCAACAGTGTCAAGAAAGAACTGGCTGTGAAATCATTTTTTAAAAGATGCATCAGGTGGCGCCTGTAGCCCAGCGGTTAGAGCACCAGCCACATACACCAAAGTTGGTGGGTTCAAACCTGGCCCAAGCCTGCTAAACAACAATGACAACCTCAACAACAAAAAAGAAATTAGCCAGGCACAAATGCAAGAACAACAACAAAAAATAGCCAGGCGTTGTGGACACCTGTGGCCCCAGCTACTTGGGAGGCTGAAGCAAGAGAATCACTTAAGCCCAAGAGTGTGAGGAGGTTGCTATGAGCTGTGACACCATGGCACTCTACCTAAGTAGACAGCTTGAAACTCGGTCTCAAAAAAAAAAAAAAAAAAAAAGAAAAGAAAAGAAAGTCTTAGTGAGGTGAAGAGGATAAGATGATGTAAGGCTTCCCAGCAGATAAAAAGCCCTATTGAAGGACCTGGCAGAGGTAGTACAAGAATTTCCTCCTGATTTGCAAGGGGAAGAGACCTGAGTCTAGCGAGGATTTGTAGGCTCAATAAAGGATTTGTCTACTAGTCTTACATACATTGATAGGCAGAAACAAGAGGTAATTTCTGCCTTCTACCCCCAAACTCACTGTGAGCCAGGCAAGGTGGCTCACGGCTGGAATCTTAGCACTCTGTGAGGCTTAGGCTGGAGGATTGCTTGAGCTCAGGAGTTTGAGACAAGCCTGAGCAATATAGGGAGACCCTGTCACTAATAAAAACAGAAAAATTAGCTGGGGCATTGTGGCAGGTGCCTGTGGTCCCAACCACTTAGGAGTCTAAAGCAGGAGGATCACTTTAACTCAGGAGTTTGAGGTTGCTGTGAGGTAGGCCGATGCCATAGCACTCTAGCCTGGGCAACAGAGTGAGTGTCAACAAATCCCCCAACTGGCTCGGTGCCTGTGGCTCAGTGGGCTAAGGCACCAGTCACGTACACCTGAGCTGGCAGGTTCGAATCCAGCCCGGGCCTGCCAAACAACAATGACGGCTGCAACCAAAAAATGGCCGGGCATTGTGGCAGGCGCCTGTAGTCCCAGCTACTTGGGAGGCGGAGGCAAGAGACTCGCTTGAGCCCAGGAATTAGAGGTTGCTGTGAGCTGTGATGCCACAGCACTCTATCTAGGGTGACAGCTTGAGGCTCTGTCTCAAAAACAAAAAAACAAAACCAAACAAAACCAACAAAACCCCCAATTGTGTAATGACTCTATAAATGAGGATAAGAGGAATAAACAAATAAAACTTGAATTCTTCCTTCAAAGGGCATGTTGTAGATATCTTTGTGGTAATAAACATCTTCCTAGGAGTTCTCAAAGATTAGTTCTTATTAAATTTACTCCGCTAGGCTGGGCATGGTGACTCTTGCCTATAATCCTAGCACTCTAAGAGGCCAAGGCAGGTGGATTGTCTTAGCTCACAGGTTTGAGGCCAGCTTGAGAAAGAGCAAGACCCCATCTCTAAAAATACCTGGGCTTTGTGGTGGGGACCTATAGTCCCAGCTACTCAGGTTGAGGCAAAAGAATTGCTTGAACCCAAGAGTTCGAGGTTGCTGTGATCTATGATGCTAGGGCACTTTACCAAGGGTGACAAAGTAAGACTCTCTCTCAAAAAATAATAAATGGCTCGGCGCCTGTGGCTCAACGGGCTAAGGCGCCAGCCACGTACACCTGAGCTGGCGGGTTCGAATCCAGCCCGGGCCCGCCAAACAACAACGACAGCTGCAACCAAAAAACGGCCGGGCGTTGTGGCGGGCGCCTGTGGTCCCAGCTACTTGGGAGGCGGAAGCAGGAGACTTGCTTCAGCCCAGGAATTGGAGGTTGCTGTGAGCTGTGATGCCACAGCACTCTATCCAGGGTGACAGCTTGAGGCTCTGTCTAAAAAAAAAAAAAAAAAGCATTAATTATATTAAGGTCTTTCACCCATGGGTGACACTACCTATAGCCTGGGCCATGAACTTCTCAGAATTGCCCTCTATTTATCTTGAGGGTTTACACACAAAAAAGATACGACTTCACATTCTTTGAGATTTGCTGTGTAAAAGAGCTGTTTGTTTTTTCTAGGACTACACAAACAGAGGACTATCAACTATAAGTAATACAGTTAAGAGCATCAGATGCTTTGCTGCAAACAAGTTCACCTTAATCCAAAATCTTTCAGAGCTTCAAAATTACTGTAACTGTCTTTGTTCTCTCTCTCTCTCTCTTTTTTTTTTTTTTTTTGAGACAGTCTAAAGCTGTTGCCCTGGGTAGAGTGCCATGGCGTCATAGCTCCCAGCAACCTTAAACTCCTGGACTCAAGTGACCCTCTAGCCTCAGCCTCCGGAGCAGCTGGGACTACACAGGCGCCTGCCAATCAGGCACGGCTAATTTGTCTACTTTTAGTAGAGTCGGGATCTCGCTCATGTTTAGGTTGGTCTCGGATTCCTAAACTCAAGCAATCCACTCGCTTCGGGCTCGAGATCTGGAGATTTTAAATCCCGAGTTGTTTAACTGCTATAACAACAACAAAATGCCAGTTCTCACAGATAAACCTGATCTCTAATCTAATAGCCAACAGCTGACACCACACACAGCCAAGAGCTAAGGGAAGGAGTGTGTTAGAGGAAATCTCGCGCGAATCACGCTTTTCCAATTTTCGCGAGATCTACACGCCCTGCCCTCTTCCTCTGTCTCGCAGGATTACGGTTAATCTCGCGATCTTTGGGAAGTTCCGTTGGGGAACATGGCGGCGGCCTCGAGCACCCATATCTTCTTGCCGCCGGGGACTTCAGACTGATCCTTTCTCGAGAGTGTGGATGGTTGGTGCCTTGAGTTCTGGAAGCCCGAGCTAACTTGTTTCCCCCATTGGTGGTGGGGAAGGGCTTACCCTGTTGTCGTGAACCCAGGCCCACTCCACCTGCAGGATGAAAGCTCAGGGGGAAACTGAGGGTAAGTGACTGATGGGTAAGGAGGGGGCGGGATTCAACTAGGGGGAGACAATTTTTGAGAACAAGGTGGAGGCCAATTACCCCTGGGAGCCACTTTCTGGAGGGGCACGAAGTTCAGGAGGCGGAATGTGTGTGAGTTTTAGATTCTGATCATACCTTCCTTGGTGATGACAGAGCTCAAGACTTCGGGGTGATGGAGGCTCTGAACTTCTGTGAATGTTTCTTACTGAATTAGGGACAGTCAGTTAAGCCTAAGGGCAGTTTTAGCCTAAAGTGACGAGAGACCAGACTAGTGAATCTAAAATCTGCACTTCCTTCCAGAGGGGGGTTTGAATAATGACATAAAACAGTAATGCAGAGTTAAACGTATCCGAGTGTGAAATGATTAGATCCCTGTGATATTAAAAACTGGCAGTTTTGGGCAGCGCTTGTGGCTCAAAGGAGTAGGGCGCTGGCCCCATATACTGGAGGTGGTGGGTTCAAACTCAGCCCCGGCCAAAAAATACAAAAAACAAAAAAACAAAAAACAAACAAAAAAAACACCGGCAGTTTCCTAGAATGTCACAGTTCTATTGTATATTATTAAAATGTGCTGAATCTCATCCTTTGAATTCAACCCTACTAATTCAGCATTAACTTTCCTGTGGAACTTTACTCAGATTTTCTAAAGTTCTACACTCCAGTTCGTTGGTTTATTTGTTTATCAGGACAGTCTCACTTTCTTGCCCCCGGTAGAGTGCCATGGTATCACAACTCACAGCAACCACAAATTCTGGGGCTCAAGTGATCCTCTTGCCTCAGTCTCCCGAGTAGCTGGGACCCCAGGCACCCGCCACAACGCCCAGCTGTTTTTTAGAGACAGGGTGTCGCTCCTGCTCAGGTTGGTCTCGAACCTGTGAGCTCAAGCAACCCACCTGCCCTGGCCTCCCCAGAGTGCTGGGATTACAGGCGTGAGCCACTGCTCCTGTCCCTACACTCCAATTTAAATGCTTCCTTAATATTTTTAGCTCTGTTAATCCTGCTCACTGTATTATAGGACCCTGCCTATTCATTTCTGGCAATTTAAAAAACAATATTTGTTTTATTTTATTACAAGACCATGCCCACAGCTATCTGGCTAAAAACTTTTTTTTGGAAATGTGTTCTTGCTGTGTTGCCCAGGCTGGTTGGTCTCAAATTTCTGGGCTAAAGGGAACCTCTAGCCTCAGCCTCCTGAGTAGTTGAAACAATAGGCATACTCTGTTGCATAGTAGTAGCTCAAATGTATAATGTATAATTTGAACATCAAAGTATAGATATTTATCATCAGGTTTCTAAAGAAAAAGAACAGGTATGTTTTGAGAAAGAGGAAGAACGATGTGCTCTTTGGTTGTGAGGGGATTACAAGTGTAAAATGGGAGCTGCATGGGGCAGTTTTTGTTTGTTTTGTTCACTGCTGTATCCCTGTACATTTTTGTATTTTGAGATAGGGTCTTACTCTGTTGCCCTGGCTAAAGTGCAGTGGCATCATCATAGCTCACTGCAACTTCAAACTCCTAGGCTCAAGTGATTCACCTCTCACAGTCTCCTGTGTAGCTGAGAGTATAGGCACAGGCTATCATCCCTGGCTAATTTTTCTATTTTTTGTAGAGATGGGCATCTCACTATGTTGCCCAGGGTGATCTTGAAATATTGGCCTCAACTGGTCCTCCTGTTTCAGTCTCCCAAATTGGTGGGATTACAGGCATGAGCCACAGCATTCATCTCTCCAGCACTTACAGTAGTGTCAATGGAAATTGGCAGAAACATGTCCAGAACTGTACACTGGTTGCAACATCCCCCAAACCAGTTTTCCAGAAGGTGAGAGTGTTGAAGGCAGTTTGAATCTTGATTTAGATTAGAACTTCTCACTGCCTTAACTCCAAATGACCTTCTCTTCACTCTTAAATGCCAGCATTTACTGTCAACTTTTTCAGTAATTTCCCTGAAACTAATTTCGAACTTTTCCTCTTTTGAAATTCAGTAATAGTGTATCTGTACATTTAAAAGCATTTCTCATTTGGCTCCGTGGGATGGTTATTTCCACATTAACTTATTCACATCTTTTCACAGATGTTGCCACTGGCATATTGTGTGTTTTTCATCTCTGATGCTTTGTAGCATAGGTCTTTGCTTATACTGGGCACATGGAGAATTAGAGGAGTGTTCAAGGTTCATTTATGTGTTTAGTTTGGGAGCCAATCTTCTCTACCTTTTTTTTTTTTTTTTTTTTATTGAGACAGAGTCTAGTCTCACTTTGTTGCCCTTGGTAGAGTGCCTTGATGTCATAGCTCACAGCAACCTGAAACTCTTGGGTGCAAGCGATCCTCTTGCTTCAGCGTCCCTCATACCTAGAACTACAGGTGTCTGCCACATCGGCTGGCTAGTTTTAGAGATAGGGTCTCGCTCTTGCTAGGCTGGTCTCTTAGCTCCTGTACTCAAGCAATCCACCTGCCTCTGCCTCTCAGAGTACTAGGATTACAGGCATGAGCCACCTCTCCCAGCATTCTTCTCTACCTTTTCCTTACCCTTGCCAGAAACTAATCATTTGATTATTTTTTTATTTCCTTCATCTTTTAATTATTAATCTCTTCTCTGACTGTAGAGTTTTAGTTTGAATTCAAATAGGAAAGACATGAATGACAAATGGAACATGCTGTCTTGTAAATTTTTTTTTTTTTTTTGAGACAGAGCCTCAAGCTGTCACCCTGGGTAGAGTGCTGTGGCATCACAGCTCACAGCAACCTCCAATTCCTGGGCTCAAGCCAGTCTCCTGCCTCCGCTTCTCAAGTAGCCGGGATTACAGGCGCCCACCACAATACCCGGCCGTTTTTTGGTTGCAGCCATCATTGTTTGGCGGGTCTGGGCTGGATTCGAACCCGCCAGCTCAGGTGTAAGTGGCTGGCGCCTTAGCCCGTTGGGCTACAGGTGCCGAGCCTATTTATTTACTTTTTGAGAAAGAGGCTCACTATGTCACCCTGGGTAGAGTGCTGTGGCATTACAGCTCACAGCAACCTCCAACTGTTGGGCTTAAGCGATTCTCCTGTCTCAGCCTCCCAAGTAGCTGGGACTATAGGCGCCTGCCACAAGGCCCAGCTATTTTTTTGTTGCAGTTGTTTTAGCTGGCCCAGCCACGTTTGAACCTGCCAGCCTCAGTGTATGTGGCCCGTGCCCTACCCACCAAACTATGGGCGCCTCCAGTTTTATTATTTTTAGTAGAGATGGGCGTCTCACTCTTCAGACTGGTTTCAAACTCCAAAGCTCAAGCAGTCCACCACCTTAGCCTCTCAGAGTGCTAGGATTACATGGGTGATCCAGTGGGCCTAGCCATGTCTTATAAATTAATCTCGTAAAATTATGAAAAAAATTAAGGAAGTCAGTATTTTCTTTCTTTGTTTTTTTTCCCCACAAAACAATGTTTTATTTCCTTCAAATACTTTTAAGACAGGATGCAGGGCAGCCTGCATACAGCCCCAGTATTGCCTGCCTGTGCAGAAGGGTTATGAGGGGCGGGGTGGGGGCTGGCAGGTAACAGAGGAGGAAACTCGGGCCAGACCTGAAAGACGCTCAGGTCGGAATGGCAGGCTGTTTGGAGGAAGGACTGATGAGTGCATCCTTCTAAGTGGAAAGGAGTTGCTCTTACGATGCCTTTCTCAACCAGTGTTTTTTTTTGTTTTTAAATAGACTTTATTTATTTTTTCTTTTCTTGCAGTTTTTGGCCGGGGCTGGTTTTGGACCTGCCACCTCTGGCATATGGGCAGGCACCCTACCCCTTTGAGCCACAGGCACCACCCGGAAGTCAGTATTTTCACATTGAAAACCAACTAGCCACAGCAAAGCTGTGTTCAAATATATAATCTGGCTCGGCGCCTGTGGCTCAATGGGCTAAGGTGCCAGCCACGTACACCTGAAAAAAAAAAAGAGTATAATCTACATTTACAAGGTATTTAATACTTATCCTGAAATGACTTTGTAGATAAATTGTAGGCTTCATGAGGAAAACTGATTAGAGATGGCTCTTTTTCTGGTTCCAATTAAAAAGTTTGGATAGCTCGGCACCTGTAGCACAGTGGTTATGGCGCCAGCCACATACACCGAGGCTGGTGGGTTCAAATCTGGCCCCACCCAGCTAAACAACAATAACAACTGCAGCAAAAAAAAAGCCGGGTGGTGTGGCAGGCGCCTGTAGTCCCAGCTGCTTGGGAGACTGAGGCAAGAGAATCGCTTAATCCCAAGAGTTTGAGGTTGCTGTGAGCTGTGACGCCATGGCACTCTAGCCAGGGCGACATAGTGAGATTATGTCTCAAAAAAAAAAAAAAAAGTTTGAATAGACAGAGTCCTGTTCTAAGTGTTCCTTACATGAGACATATAATATTTTGTGGCTCGGCGCCTGTGGCTCAATGGGCTAAGGCGCCAGAGACGTACACCTGAGCTGGCGGGTTCAAATCCAGCCCGACCCGCCAAACAACAATTACGGCTGCAACCAAAAAAAAAAAAAAATGGCCGGGCGTTGTGGCGGGCACCTGTAGTCCCAGCTACTTGGGAGGCGGAGGCAGGAGACTCGCTCGAGCCCAGGAATTGGAGGTTGCTGTGAGCTGTGATGCCACGGCACTCTACCCAGGGTGACAGCTTGAGGCTCTGTCTCAAAAAAAAAAAAAAAAAAAACAAACAAACTGCCAGGCGCCTGTAATCCCAGCTACTCGGGAGGCTTAGGCCAGAGAATCGCCTAGGCCCAAGAGCTGGAGGTTGCTGTGAGCTGTGACGCCATGGCACTCTACTTAGGGCAATAAAGTGAGACTCTATCTCAATTTCAAAAAAAAAAAAATTTTGTGTCTTCTCACCATTAAAAAAAAAATCATCCTTATAAATTTTGAAGTGATATTTACAACTAATTTAACTTAAAAATAATTTTTTTTTTTTTTTAGTTTCTGTGCCTGTAGCTCAAGCAGCTAAGGCACCAGCCACATACCCCAGAGCTGGTGGGTTTGAATTCACCATGGGCCTGCCAAACACCAATGACAACTATAACGAAAGAATAGCTGGCCGTTGTGGCGGGCGCCTGTAGTCCCAGCTACTTGGGAGGCCGAGGCAAGAGAAAAGCTTGAGCCCAAGAGTTTGAGGTTGCTGTGAGCTGTGGCACTATAGCACTCTACACAGGGCGACAGCTTGAGACTCTGGTTTAAAAAAAAATTTTTCTTTTTTGAGATAGAGCCTAGTGTAGAGTTTTGTGGTGTCACAGCTCACAGCAACCTCAAACTCTTGGGTGCAAGCTATTCTCTTGACTCACCTTCTCAAGTAGCTGGGACTACATGTACCTGCCACAATACCTGGCTATTTTCAGCGGCGGGCTCTTGCTCAGGCTAGTCTTGAGTCACCACGTGCCAGCCTGAATTTTTTTTTTTTTTTTTTTTGAGACAGAGCCTCACCCTGGATAGAGTGATGTGGCATCACAGCTCACAGCAACCTCCAATTCCTGGCCTCAAGCGAGTCTCCTGCCTCCGCCTCCCAAGTAGCTGGGACTACAGGCGCCTGCCACAACGCCTGGCCATTTTTTGGTTTCAGCCGTCATTGTTGTTTGGCGGGCCCAGGCTGGATTCGAACCCGCCAGCTCAGGTGTACGTGGCTGGCGCCTTAGCCCGTTGAGCCACAGGCGCCGAGCCAGCCTGAATTTTTTTTAACTTTTTTTGTTTGTTTTGAGATTGAGTCTCTGTCACCCTAGGTAGAGTGTTGCATCTTCATCCATAGCTCATAATAACCTCAAACTCCTGGGTTCAAGCAGTCCTCTTGCCTTAGCCTCCTAAGTGGCTGGGAGTTCAGGCATGAGCCACCATGCCTTGCTAGTTTTTTCTATTTTTAGTAGAGACGGGTTTCTCTTGCTCAGGCCGATCTTGAATCCTGAGCTCAAGCAATCTATCGGCCTTAGCCTCCCAGAGTTCTAGGATTATAGGCATTAGCCACCATGTCTAGCCTTAACTGAATTCTTACTGAGATGAAGTGTGGGGATTTCTTTTGCTAGAAAAACTGAATAAGCTCGGCGCCTGTAGCTCAGCTAGGGTTATACAGCAGCTAGCCACATACACTAGAATTTGCGGATTCGAAACCAGCCTGGGCCTGCCAAACAACAATGACAACTACAACCAAAAAATTGCCAGGTGTTGTGGCGGGTGCCTGTAGTCCCAGCTACTTGGGAGGCTGAGGCAAGTGAATTGCTTAAACCTATCAAAGTAGTATGCTGAACCCCATAAATGCATCAATGTACAATGTTATGATTTAATTAAAAAAAAAAGAATTGCTTAAGCCCAAGAGTTGGAGGTTGCTGTGAGCTGTGACGCCACTGGTACTCTACTGAGCGTGACAAAGTGAGACTCTGTCTCAAAAGAAAAAAAGAAAAACTGAATAGACTTGATAAAAAGAGTTTTTAATGATATTTTCATCCATCTATACATTAACCAGGCCCGATCCTGCCTAGCTTCTGAGATCAAATGAGAATTATGCACATCAGGGTGGTATGGGTATAGATTTTAATGATGTTTTCTGATTTATATCATAGAATCGGAAAAGCTGAGTAAGATGAATTCTCTCTTGGAACGGCTCCATGCAAAGTTTAACCAAAATAGACCGTGGAGTGAAACCATTAAGCTTGTGCGGCAAGTCATGGTGAGGATTGTGGTGAAGTGGGTAAAGTGTTGTGTTTAGATAATTATTTAATAAGCTAAGCTCCCTGTGTGGACTCACTTAAACTAGTTACAATAGTGTGTCTTCAATATTATTTATCACAAGATACATGGTGGCTATCAACTTTAGTTGTCTACTATGGAGGAAGCATATTTATAATATTGTGTTATTTGTGAGTTATGGTATACTGAGGTACTTCAAGCAAAGGTGCTAAGAAGTAACACCTATAAGAGACCCATTTGCTAGAGTGGTGTAATGAGACATTTTTATTTCTTATCAAGGTCCTTGATGTTAATGTGATAGATAATGTGCATCTGTCATCTATGGGTTTAGTATCCCCTATCCTTTTTTTTTTTTTTTCAGACAGAGTCTTTCTGTCAACTTGGGCAGAGTGTTGTGGCGTCATCCTCGCTCACAGCAACCTCAAACTCTTAGGCTCAAGAGATCCTCTTGCCTCTGCCTATAGTAGCTGTGACTATAGGTGCCCGTCTCCATGCCCAGCTAGTTATTCTGTTTTTGGTAGAGATGGGGTCTCAGACTAGTCTTGAGCTCCTAAGCAATCCACCCTACCTCATCCTCCTAGAGTGCTTGGATTACAAGTGTGAGCCACAGTGCACAGCTAGTATCCCTTATCCTAAATGCTTAGGACCTGAAGTGTTTCATATTTCTGATTATTTTTTAAATTTTGGAATATTTGCATATACATAATATTTTGAGGGATGGGACTGATGTCTAAACAAAATATTCAATTATGTTTCATATATATCATAGATGCATAGCTTGAAGGTAGTTTCATACAGTAGTTTAAATAATTTTGTGCATGAAACAATGTTGGAACTGTGTTTTGACTGTAACCCATCAATTGAGGTCAAGTGTGAAATTTTCCACTTGTGACATCATATAGGAACTCAAAAAGCTTTGGATTTTGGATTTTTGGATTGCTCATCTGGAAAATGGTGGAAACTTGTACTAGTAGAGTTTGTGATTGATTTTTAATACAGGCGAACCCTGGGTTTTCACTCATTCACTATCAACCTCTTTCTTGGTAGTACTACTTCCCAAATTATTCACCAGCATCGGAATCCCTTAGCCAGTTACATGGAACATGAGGGGTTGAAGAGTATGTGGTGGCCAGTCTCAAAGCTGGTATTAAAAGTTCTGTATAATTCTAGTGCTAGTCAAATGAAATAGGAAAACTTCACTCCTATTTAAATTAAATTAATTAATTTTTTTTTTTTTAATTTGAGACAGATCCTCATGCTGTGCCCTGGGTAGAGTGTCATGGCATCACAGCTCACAGCAACCTCCAATAGCTTAAGCTATTCTCTTGCCTCAGCCTCCCAAGTAGCTGGGATTATAGGCGCCTGCCACAATGCCTGGCAATTTTTTGGTTGCAATTGTCATTGTTGTTTGGCAGGCCTGGGCTGGATTCAAACCCGCCAGCTCTGGTGCATGTGGCTGGCACCTTAGCCACTTGAGCTACAGGCGCTGACCCTTAATTTTATTTTTTTGAGACAGAGTCTCACTCTGTTGCTCCAGGCGAGAGTAGTATAGCATCATAGCTCACAGCAACCTCAAACTCCTGGGCTCAAGCAGTCCTTTTGCTTCAGTCTCCCCAGCAGCTGGGACTACAGATGCCTGGCACAACGGCTCAGCTAGTTTTTCTATTTTTAGTAGAGATGGGATCTTGTTCTTATTCAGGCTAGAAACTCCTGAGCTCAGGTGATTGGCCCCCCTCGGCCTCTCAGAGTGTTAGGATTACTGGTGTGAGCCAGCACACCTGGCCCATTTTAGTAGTTTTATTAGTGTTTTATTTATTTATTTATTTTGAGACAGAGCCTCAAGCTGTCACCCTGGATAGAGTGCCATAGCATCACAGCTCACAGCAATCTGTAATTCCTGGGCTCAAGCGAGTCTCTTGCCTCCGCCTCCCAAGTAGCTGGGACTACAGGCGCCGGACACAACGCCCGGCCATTTTTTGGTTGCAGCCGTCATTGTTGTTTGGCGGGCC
>CAUYRH010141580.1:0-13872 GCA_963574655.1 Perodicticus potto | reverse complement strand
ATGGAGACTTTGCAGCCTTTGTATTAACCTGGATCGAAGTGGAACACATTATTCTTAGCAAAGCATCACAAGAATGGAGAAGTATGAATGTTATGTACTCAATTTTGATATGAGGACAATTAATGACAATTAATGACATGGTGGGAGTGGGGGAAGGGGAGAGCAGTGAGAGAACGAATGCGGGAGGGGTGGAGAAAGGAAGAGCAGAGATAGGGAAGGAGCAAGGGGGGTGGGATCTTGGTGTGTGCCACACCTTTTGGGGGCAAAACACGATTGTAAGAGGGACTTTACCCAATAAATGCAATCAGTGTAACCTGGTTTCTTGTACCCTCAATGAATCCCCATCAATTTAAAAAAAAAAAGTGATTGTGTTCTTAACTATTTGCAAGTCACTATGCTAGATCCTTCTCTCTCTCCCTCTCCCTCAAGATCTTTTGAAATCTTGTTCATTAAAATTATGGATCAAGGCTTGGTGCCCATAGCACAGTGGTTATGGCACTGGCCACATACAACAAGGCTAGTGGGTTCAAACCCAGTCCAGGCCAGCTGTACAACAATGACAACTGCTACAAAAAAAAAAAAACAGCCAGCATTGTAGCAGGTGCCTATAGTCCCAGCTACTTGGAAGGCTGAGGCAAGAGAATCGCTTAAGCCCAAGAGTTGGAGGTTGCTGTGAGCTGTGACCCTAGGGTACTCTACCAAGTGCGACAAAATGAGACTCTGTCTCAAAAAAAAACATGGATCAAGTACGACTGCCTCCAAGATCACTCCCCTCCCTCCTGCCAAGTAGGTAGGACTTACTTTTCTCTGATACCTTTGGTACTTTGTTCCTCCCATATGACATTTTATTTGTTAATATGCTTATTTTCCTCCCCACCATGACAAGCCTCAGTCTCTACTAGATTATGAACTTCATTTCCAAGGGCAAGTCTTACTCATATTTGCATCTATCCATGCTACCTTAAAAATAGTTTTTAAAGTCAAGAACTGAAAAGAAACACCAAAATCTTTGCAGTGGCAAAGGAAAGAAAAAAATGTAGGACATGAGCTTTCTGTCCCTGTTCTCAGGAGCAGAGCAGTCTCCTCCTAACTGCCCTTTCTGGAGAACATCTTTACGGAGACACGTCTCTCCTCCTTTCTGGAGAACCTCTTTACGTAGACACTTCTCTCCTCTTTACTGCCCTTTCTGGAGAACATCTTTACAGAGACACTTCTCTCCTCCTTACCACCCTTTCTGGAGAACGTCTTTACGGAGACACTTCTCTCCTCCTTTCTGGAGAACTTCTTTACGGAGACACTTCTCTCCTCCGTACTGCCCTTTCTGGAGAACGTCTTTACGGAGACACGCCTCTCCTCCTCACCACCCTTTCTGGAGAACTTCTTTACGGAGACACGTCTCTCCTCCTCACCGCCCTTTCTGGAGAACGTCTTTACGGAGACACTTCTCTCCTCCTTTCTGGAGAACGTCTTTACGGAGACACGTCTCTCCTCCTCACCACCCTTTCTGGAGAATGTCTTTAGGGAGACACTTCTCTCCTCCTTTCTGGAGAACGTCTTTAGGGAGACACGTCTCTCCTCCTCACCGCCCTTTCTGGAGAACGTCTTTACGGAGACACTTCTCTCCTCCTTACCACCCTTTCTGGAGAACGTCTTTACGGAGACACTTCTCTCCTCCTTTCTGGAGAACGTCTTTACGGAGACACTTCTCTCCTCCTTTCTGGAGCACATCCTTACGGAGACACTTCTCTCCTTACTGCTCCGCTTCTTCTCCTTCATCCTCTCCCAGTCATCTTGTCCTTCGCTTGTTCCTACTTCCCCTTCCCGTCCTCTTCTCTCCTTCCTCTCTTCTTACTTTTTCTTTCTCACTATTTAATTATGATCCAATTTAAACTTTTTCTGTATGCCTAGTCTCATCTTTAAAATTGGAAAATGTGTGTGTTGGTATGTAATGCTTTTTCCTTTAAGCTATTACAGCCAGTAAGGGAACTTTCTTTCACCTCTGAGAATTTTACTTCTAAAACTCAAGTTGAATAGACCAATGTTGCACAAATGGTTGGGAGAACCTAAACATTTGATTCTTCCTTCATTGGGTCTTCTTTCATTTATGAAATATTATTATGAAATCTTACAGGTTGAATCGTCAATAGTAATCATAATGACATGCCATAAAAAGGAAATTATAAAAATAAGGTTAAGTGAATTAAATTAGTTTTTCTAACAATCTCACTCCTTTCTTAGATTCAGGTCATAAGACATTTAAAAGGAGAAGATCTATCATAAACTGGGCCTTCTGGCGGGGTTCTACCACTCACCTGGACAACTTCCCTGTGTCACCACCAACATCTCCTGCGGCAGGACAGCTTTTTGGAGTTTCTCTGCCAAATATTTGTGAGAATGACAATCTGCCCAGACCTATCTTGGTAAGGTTCATTTTGGCCTATAAATTAATGGGAAAGGGGATTTTGGAAGGGAGAGCCCTGGAGATAAATCTGTTACCAGATGGAAACAAAACAGCCCTGGTTTTGACTAAGAATCTTTTATTATTATTATTATTACATCAAATATAAAAATCTGGTTTAACTATTGTACAATCATAAGGAAAACATAAGAGGAAGAAATAACCTAGTGTACTGATTACAAAAAAGAGCCACATTAGCCTGCTCAGTTAAATTACAGAGTTTGCTCTGTAGACAGGGAATCTTCATTATCCCTCATACATCGTTTCTTAAACTCCACGTTGTTCTGAAAGTATTTTATCACTTTAGTAGCAGAGAATACTCAACCTTAGACTTGAGTTTTAAGAACTATTTTATTTGTGTTTCAGGTGTTTCAGCAAAAAGATACAATCTCTGGCACTTATTATCTTCTGCATATAAAATGGGTCAGATGAAAGCCACTGAGTTTATATTCTCTCCAAGTGCTATATTAAATTGATCACTGCGAGGCAGAATGTATTGTTTATCCTCTGAGCTCTATGCTACATGTATGCCATTTAATGCTGTATCGTGCCCCTGTAGGTGCCATCCATTAGTCTACACACTATTGTTTTATCCTTCACAGCAAATTTAGGGACTTGTTGTTATTGTATCATCATCCCTACTTTACAAATTTTTGTAAAGCCCCAGAACTTTACCCAAGGTTACACAATAAATACATGGCATAACTAGGTTTCAAATCCCATGGTTTGCTTCTCTCCAAAACCCATTCTTTTCCTATACAGAGATCATAGAGATTCAAGGAAAGTAAAATTAGAAAACACTTAAAATCTTTTTTTAGCAGTTTTTCAGAATACAATGCATCCTTGTTAACAGTAGTTACAATGTTATAAAGTAGATCCCTAGAATTTAATCCTATCCGATTGAAATTTCATATCCTTTGACTAACATCTCCTTGACCCTCCCCCCAACTACCCTCAACCCCTAGTAATCACCATCTGTTCTCCAAAAAATTGATCTTAATACTTCCAGCCAACCAGCCAGCTCCCGTCCTCCAGAGCTTTTACCCTTGCATGCCCTGGCCTCTGGCAGCCAAAGAAAGCTGTTTGTGTGTGTGAAGTGCCATTTGTTTTCCCCTTTGCTTCCCCATAGGATGTGCTTTTGTTTCTCAATGAAAAAGGACCATTCACAAAAGGCATCTTCAGGCAACCAGCCAATATGAAATCCTGCAGAGAACTGAAAGAGAAACTGAATTCTGGAGTCGAAGTACAACTGGACTGTGAAACTGCTTTTGTGTTAGCATGTGTCTTAAAGGTAGGTGAAGTTCTCTCTTTACTCACCCCATAGTGTAGCTCTGGAGCAAGATTTTTTTTTTAACCATTATGAACATTATTTCTATACCTATAATAAATTTAGAATCAAAAAGTGTTAAAAAATTCACAAAGTCAATATTGGACTTTAGAAGCTACAACCAATGATATGACATGTCAAATGTGCTTTTTAAATGTTTTTTTTCATTCCCACACTAATCTCATCTTCACTTCTGCCACCCCATGTAAAAAATAAAATTTAACTAAAATTTAAAGAAATCAAAACACACATGTTTACCAAAACAAATATTCCTGCTTGTGATGATTTCTTCACTATCCCACTACCTTCCTAGTGAAGGTTTCCAAAAGTAAACTCTTGTTAAACCTTTGAAAGTTGTTACAGAAGTTTACCATAATATTTGCCTTACAATTGAAACAAAAAATTGCTGAGACTGCTGAATATTCCATTCATTTACATAATCATCATGCCACAGATACTCCTTCCTGTATGCCCTAATTCCTTTTACTTTAAAAGCTGAGTAGAAATGACTTCAACATCTGGCTTTTCGTTTACCTTTACCATGTTTGACATTCTTTATGGTTTTACCTTTCAACCCTTATTGCTTAAGTTATATCTTCAGTTATAATACAAGGTTATTGAGTTCTGAAATATTTTTTGACACACATTCTTTGAAAAACTACAGTTAAAACAGGCTTTAAGCAGAGCTTTTTTTTTTTTTTTTAAGAGACAGAGTCTCACGTTGTCACCCTCAGTAGAGTGCTGTAGCATCACAGCTCACAGCAACCTCCAGCTCTTGGGCTTAGGCGATTCTCTTGCCTCAGCCTCCTGAGTAGCTGGGACCACAGGCACCTGCCAATGCCCGGCTATTTTTTGTTGCAGTTTGGCTGGGGCTGGTAAGCAGAGCTTTTGACCCTAGCAATAGATTCTGCAAACTGTCTTAGGCTCTCCTCTCCCAAAGTATTGAAAGGCACCAAAGACAAAGCCCCAGCCTGCATCTCAGAGCCTGAGGCAAATTAGGGAAACCGTGATGAAAAAGAACCTTACAGCTGAGTGGCCAGCTGCTTATAGATCTTACTTCATGACTTCACATACAACCAGGTGTTTCTTCATAAATGGGCTATGCCTGTTCTTTAGCAAACCTTGCTATAGACTTTAGCAGTAAAGTCAGAGAGTTTGAACTAGGATCATTGTTTTGACAGGGTTTGTAATTACTCCTCAATCCTGAAAAACAATAAAGATATCCATGGTATGCTTAGCCATTTATATGTGCCAAGGATATAACTGCAGGGTGAGTTGTTTTTGGTTTTTTTGTTTTTTGTTTTCATATAATTAGATTTCCTTCCATCCTTTTTACCTTTAAGGTAAACTCTGTCTTAGAAAAATATTCTCATATGCTGTTCTTCACAGTACCACACTACTTAAAATTTGGGGCAAAATTTTTGAGGTTATTGCAAAGGAGCATAGTTCTGAAAGCATTAAATTATGTTTAAGATGATATAAATATTATTTCTCTAAAAACAAAAAGATAAAAAATGATTCAAATGATTGAAAATTCTGGCTAAATGGGTTCCAAGCGATTGAAGTTTTGTCATATAACTGCATTTTATTCCCATTTCTTCCAAATGGTTGCAAAACACATAATTTTTACCAAAATTTTGAGAGCTTTTGTTTTGTTTCATGTTAAGACTGTTCTGAAATGGTACTTAAAGTTTTTCTTTAATTTTTCACTTATGCTGGTTTTGCTTAATATAATTTCAACTCTTCAAACTGTAATTGGACAAAAATTGCTTGAGATACCATAACTTTATTCCATTAGACCTCTGAGGAAAAGCTCATATTTAATACTGCAGAATCTCATCTGAAATGAATTTGGGAGCTCTGCTGATGGCCTAAGCTCTGGCTTTGGAGGGAAAGAGACCTTCAGTTGAGTGCCATGAGTTGGTGATTGCAATTCAGAACTACATCTCACATCCCTTTCAGTTGTGATGGTGGTTGTATTTCATAACTTATTATTCCAGCTGTGGGAGAGTTCATTGAGATGTTACCAAGTTATTATCTTTCAAGTGTAGGTTTAAGATTGAATGATGTTTTTCTTCAAGACAGATCATAAGTATGTTTTCCACTGAGATCTTAAAAAAGCTATTGTCACTACCCCATTTTGAAATAACAGATTTTGCCTCTTCTAAATCTGACTTTTAAAGTGGGTGCAGCAGCTAAAATTAATTTGGTATTATGAAAACTCAATAGCTTTACCCAAGAAGAGGTGACTTTGTGAGGGTATACCTGAATCACAAGTATCCAGGTACATTTCTACTGAAAGAAATTGTAGAACAGAGGAAGACTTTGAATCAGTTCATCTTCCTTCTTGTTAGCTACTCTAAAAAGAAAATAAATGATATTAAAGTG
Organism: Perodicticus potto; assembly: GCA_963574655.1. Classification (NCBI taxonomy): domain Eukaryota; kingdom Metazoa; phylum Chordata; class Mammalia; order Primates; family Lorisidae; genus Perodicticus; species Perodicticus potto. The sequence continues at coordinate 7,699 of CAUYRH010141580.1, read as the reverse complement.
ACATGATGGCAAAGAGATTCTTAAAATTACCTTTGAATTTCATTTACAGTTGACTGGCGTTCTCTTGTCCCTCATTAATGTTTGGCCATATGACATTAGCAGCAGTTCTGTAATGACATCTACTATGGCTGGGACCTCGCTTGGCATTGATGTTTACAAAGAAGGTCTGTCCCTACCCTGGAGAAGCTCATAAGTGGGGAGGATGCCCACATGGTCAGCTAACTGTAACAAAAAGTTATCACAGCTTCCATATTTGTGATATGGAACATGATATAAGTAACAGGTTATGTGTTGACATCCGTAAGGCACATAAAGTTATTGATTTGGTTTTCCAGCAAGAGTTAAAATTATCCAATTTCACCTACCTCTATGTTGGAAATAGGAAATTGCAAGTAGGCAGCCAACCATAGGTTTAGTGCTTACACATGAAATGAGTTTGCTTTGCCTACACTTCACTGAAATGGAGATCATACTGCCAGCTTGGTGTTGCTAATACATACCAAACTGCCTAGGATCAGGACCAAAATTTGTTTACTTTTAAGTTTTGTAAACAAAAGCCAAACAACAAATGCTTTTGGTCGTATCCTGTTTGTGTTGTTTGGTTTGAGCACACCCAGCCCCACCAGTGGTCTCACCAGATTAGGGTCTCTAAGAAAGGATAATGCACCGTGACATGTCACTTGGTGTACATCAGGCATGGGGTGCTCCCAGATCCCAGCTATCGCCTGGAATGCTTTCTGTCCCCAAGGATGTGAGAACCCTTCTATACTGGATACAGGAGAAAACCTTAAGTAAACCTCTTGATGCAGTTGTGCACCAATACCAAAGGAATATAAAGTTCTAAGACAACAGGAACTATTTTTTATTTACTTTTCTATCCCTAGTACCTTAAGCAGTGCTTGGCATATATGTATAAGCACATATAGGATGACTAAATGAATGATTGCCAGATTATGAACCTCACAGATAATTTGGTGCATTTCTTTGAACTAGCCAATTAAAGAAAGGAAAAAAGAAGACTTAGAATGCTTTACTGCTATACCCTGTCATGATGTACTAGTTTGATACAATATGTGCATATAGGAGGTTCCACCTAAATCAGTTGTCATCTTTCCCACTATAATCCAGCCCTCAGTTATCCCAACGGCTTTTGTTAGGAAAATATCAAAGCATGTGTTTCCTTGTCCACAAGTCAGTGGAGAACTGTAGCAGAGCTCTTTGTAGTTAATCGGAAGGGAGGATTTAACTGAACTTTTCAACAAGATGTTTTATTTCTGACTCCTCTAATACATGTTTGGCATGAGAATAATGATTTAAAATATTTGTTTTCTCACCCATGTAAGGATTTTCTACGAAATATTCCAGGAAGTATTTTTTCATCAGATCTCTATGATCACTGGGTCTGTGTAATGGATCAAGGAAATGATGAAGAGAAAATAAATACAATTCAAAGGTAATTGTTCTAATTTGGTCATGTCTCAAAAATACTTTTTAAAAATTTATATCTTATAAGCTTTTCTATTAAAAATCAAAGTCATTTTCATGGAGACCAGTTTTAAAATAGAATTATGCTACCTTTTCATTGTTATCATCTCTCCCCTACTTCTATTAACATGGAATACTTGAACATTGTACACCCTCTGTATATCTAAGTTGATAGGAGCTGTAATTCATTAGTTCACTAACTAATACTGAAGACCCAATCTATAGTTTATGATCTTAATTTTGGCAAATATTTAACTAACCAGACAACTCCTTAAGTAATTCATTGATCAACTTGAAGTCATACAGAGAAAATGACCTGTTCCTTCTTCTGAAGGACTTTAGTTTGGTAAAGATAGACAAAACCAAGACTTAAAGTAATCATGCAGTATAATCAGTGCTATACCAGAGATATTTAATGAGTACTGCGGGAACACAGCAGAGAATTGGTTAACTCCTTGAGAAGTGTCAAGGAAAACAAGAGTAGCAAAGTCTCAGTCTGATCACAAAGAATGCACTGCCCCTACTCAAGCAAAGGGCAGTTTAGTAGAACTCACTACATCCATTCCTGGATGATTTTTACATTATAAGAGAATAGGAAAGAAATGTCCAATAACAAAAAGCAATACTTCCAGTTCTATGAAAACACTATCATTTATTTGCATGTACTTGTCAAATATGAATTATCCATATACTACTATTGATAAACATCTTTTATAGGGGGAACATAGTGAATCCTTTGAAGATACCAGAAACTAAAGCCATCTAAAAAGATACTACCTCCACTTTCATTATAGCTTGGAGTAAAACATTCAGATAGCATTAAATTCTGTATTTGGTTGCTCATTGTCCATAAGCTTTTGAAGGGTGATTGTTTTTAAGGGGGGTAATATTATGACTCTCATGCAAATATACAATAAACGTAAGTGAAAGATTTTATTTAAATCATTAATTGATACAGGAACCCATAAGATGTTGCAACCATCTTTATAGATGTCAGACTATCATAACATAAGTAGTTTAATGAGAAATACTGAAATTAATTTATAAAAAGGCTATGGGCTTTTTCTACCCAAGCAGAGATGCAGATAAATCAGTTGTCTCTCCACCAGACAGGATTTTTAGGTCTTTAGCAAAGTAGTATGTACACTGCTATCGGTTATCTACAACTCGCAGAGTTGTAAAGTAGCTCTTGTTGTGAAAAGGCTTAGGGGACATAATATCCTACAAGCATATACTTACTATATCCCTTATTTTCCATTGAATACACCTAGTAATCTTTTGGTCTATCTCAAAGTCCTTCATAATTTATCCTTACAAAACTATACCCAATATAATAATACTGACGAAAGGCTTTTCTGTTTGTGCAAGCGGGAGTCAGACGACCTTGTTTTCTACAGGTTACAAATTCTTTTTTTAAAAAAAGCAACAATCATGGATATCAGTTCATGCATGTTCTCAGGATAGTAACAAAAGGTCATTTGTAGTGAATAATCATTTAAAAAATCCCTTACCAGCTTGGCGCCTGTAGCACAGTGGCTACGGTGCCAGTCACGTACACCAAGGGTGGTGGGTTCCAACCCTGCCTGGGGCCAGCTAAACAACTGCAACAAAAAATAGCTGAGCGTTGTGGCGGGCACCTGTAGTCCCAGCTACTTGGGAGGCTGAGGCAAGAGAATCACTTAAGCCCAAGAGTTGAAAGTTGCCGTGAGCTGTGATGCCACAGCACTCTACCGAAGGCTACATAGTTAGACTCTGTCTCAAAAAACAAACAAACAAAAAATCCCTTACCAATTACCAAATTGGAGAAGTAGAAAATATACTACTGTAAGTTTGTGTTATATGTGAAAGCAATAACAATGAAATAAGATTTGGACAAAATCAACCTTAGAAGCTGGTGGAGCAGGGCATAAACCCTCAGAATGGACCTGGATATATTTATAGCTGAGGTTTGGGTTCTCAGCAAGAGATAGCCTTACTATGTTGCTACCTGAAAATAAACTGGCACTTTAAATTTAATTGCTGTTTAACACATTAAATGCCATGTGAATTATATTTAACTTAGGCCAGTTTTGAGCCAGGGGCTGAAGCATATATAATTCACATGTCTCTTGACCTATAAAACAGCATGGGCCCAAGGGGAAAAAAAATGTTTTCTTGTGTAGCAGTCAATGTGTTAATTTTATCAGAAAGGTTTTTGTGGGTTTAGGTCAAGAATATTCTTTAATGTTACAGAGTTTGCCTAAGTTCAAACACATTGTGCTGCCTCTCAGGGAAATATTTCAGGCAATTTTTTTGTGCGTTTAGATGAGACATTTTTCTGCATTTTTGTATTTTCATTGACTCTGAAGACATATTCAAAAATACAGAAAAACAAATCCCCAATGTTTCTTTCTCTTTCTGTATAGGCAGCCCACCCTTTGCTGAGTACCCTGCTAACTGAAACTTGCAGATCTGAGCTGGGTTCCTGATTGACCGTCTTCCTCATACCCAGTTAGGATTGCCTGTCTTCACAAGTTTTCAATGAAATGTCTTGCTTAAAGAGTGCATTTTTCTGTCTTTAGGCTATTAGACCAGCTTCCAAGAGCCAATGTTGTTCTCCTGAGGTATCTTTTTGGGGTATTACACAACATTGAGCAACATTCCTCATCCAATCAGATGAATGCATTTAATTTAGCCGTGTGTATTGCTCCAAGCGTTCTTTGGCCTCCTACTTCTTGTAGCCCAGAACTAGAAAATGAATTTACAAAAAAGGTAATGAATTTTTTTCATTTTATGCCCTGGGGGATTGAATCCCCATTTTGAAACTGAAATTTGGGGGATGAATTTTGAAAGACTGTTTCTTAAATAATCCAAGTATACTTCCTTATAAATTTAAGTTTACTAACTATGGGATGATTTATTCTATCCTTGTAAAGTGATTTGTCAAGCAGAAAAGTGATAACAATTTATTTACTTCTCTTTTCCCTTTAAGGAGTCTAAATACTATGATTGACTTAAACCATGTGATATGAAAGATAAGAAAGCAGCTGATATAATTTAAAAAAAAAGATGGAGTTAGGGAAGCCAAGGTTCATTCTTAGCCCACCACTTGTCGGGGGTATAATCATGAGCAAAGTCAGTTACACTGACCAACAGTGTCCTTATCTGAAAAAGTGGAAGTGGTGATACTATAGTAGCTGCTGAAAAATCACATTCCTATAGTTCTGGCAGTTAATAAAGTGTTTGGAAATACCACTTTCTTTTGCTATCATTATTTCTCCTGCCCCTTGGCCTCAACTGCTAGGACTGGGAAACTATAGAGAGGTTCTGTTACATTCCAGTGGAAGTGCAGGGCTCCCTAATAAACTCTTATCTCTTCCCTGAAGCATTTCTAGTTAGGGAACCCAGTGGAAGGCAGTGCACCTGTAGCCTATTCAGTCAAGCGTGTGGGTAAAGACCAGTCAGGAAGCACATAGGTTTTCTTTCTAGCTGTCTTTGTCCTTCATGATATATTTGCAGAGGATCCCACTGCCCAAGCTTATGACATCCTGCCCTTTACATAAGAATGCTTTTGTGAATCCTTTGTCTAATGATGCTTTAAAATTTTAATAACAAAGTATATTTCTTCACCTGCGACCTTAGTAAGAATGTCTGAAATGACTCTAATTTTAAAGATAGAGAGCCATGGGTATAAATGTTAACACAAGTCATAACTTCAATGCACTGATTAAAATTAATTTCTATGATTGCTTCTCAGCCTTTTGGCTAAGATCAAGTGTGGTATTAGTTCTTGTCAGTTTAGTGTCTGGTGCATCCTCTGTCTGAGGATGGGTGAATTTTTGGAGCAGGGAGTTGGAATAGGAGCTTGCTCCATCCACTCCGCACATTGCAGTATTTCCAGGAATGGTGTACCAATAATTAAAAAAAATTAATTTCTATGCCCAGTACCTATAGTTTTTTAGGGAAAACTATTTTATATACTTTTAAAACAGATATGAATTCTTCTTAGCACACATTTGCTTTTATTGTTATTAAAATCAGAATTTATATATGAAATGTGATTTATATACATGTTAAATGAAAACTGGCACTTCATTTTTGTCCCCTTTTTTGTATAGATCACCCTGCTTTTACAGTTTCTGATTGAAAATTGCTGTAAAATATTTGGAGAAGAAATCACTTCCCTTTTTAGAGAGATTTCAGGGAGATGTGACACTAGAGGAAATGCCTCAGGTATTGTGAATTTAATTGGTTTTTGTGAAGTACAGTCACATGTCTGTAAAGACACTGGGACAGTGATTTTCCTGGAGCCTTCCAGAATAGGAATTCCTGTACCACCCATTAACTAGTTATGTTACCTTTGACCAATTACTTCATGCCACTGAACATCTGTGTCTTCATCTATAAGATGTGGATAAAAATAATGTCTTTGTGGTTTTTGTAAATATTAAATAAGATAATGAATATTAAAGAACTCTGTAAAAAAAATTCATAGGTTAGTAAATGGATACCCCTACAACTAGAGTTAATTTTGTACACATCTAACAACCCATGTTAGAAGGCAGAGTCTTATTCAGAATCTAGGTATATCTGGCTTTAATTTCTTGATATTTTTTACCATTTTTTGATCTTACGACCTGTTCCTTGCTTTGAGAAAATCTTACTAAAGGAAAGCCCTTTCATTAGGACCTGAGAAAAACCTAGAATACCCTAGAGGGATTTCTTCTTTTATTCTGTACTAACATTTGGGAATATTATAAAATATTTTTTCTTTCTTAAGAGTAGGAATTTGAATACACGAAAAGAGAAACTAAGCACCATAGTTGATTTTTAGTGCTGTGTGAGCTGTATTTGTGCTAAGTAAAAATGTTAATCATGGTTTGATTTTTCTGACAGATATTTCTCGCTTCCAACTGAGTGACTCGTCTTATGACAGCTTAGAAAATGAACTAAATGAGGATGTGGATGGCCCATGCAGTGACATAGTAAAGAAACTTGGCCAGGGGAGCAGAAGCATGGACTCTATTTTAACGTTCAGTGACTACGACCTTGACCAACCTGAAGTAGAAGACCTATTAACCTTGAATGACTTTGACTCAGACCATTCTAAAGAAGATGACGCTCAAATAGAACAACCTCTTGAATCCAAGCCAGTGTTTGCTAGAGTGTGCAGAAATATCCCCCTGCAAGATCCTGCCAAGGCCCTGTCTGTCACACGCAGCCACCTGTCCACAGCCACAGCAGAAGCTGCAAAAAGTGTGAGGCGAAACCGGCACTGCTCAGAGCCCAGCATTTACCACCTGGATTCAAAGCTTTCCTATCTCAGGGAGTTTTATCAGAAAAAGCTACGCAAGTCCAGCTGCGATGCAGTTCTCTGTCAAAAAGATGGGGACTATCTCAAGCAGGAACAGCCCCTCCAGGAAGGAGGCAAGATATGTTATAAACAGAGTTTACTCGCAAGCACTAATACCAGCAAGAAAAATTCCACGAATCAAAACATTAAGAAGAAAAGCTTGTCTGGTAATGAAGGAAATTGTAAGAAACTTTTGTGTAAGTCCAAGCCATTGGCCATTTCTGTGTCCTCCCAGGATCATTCCAGGAATCAGCTGTTTGATGTGGATACATCTGGATACTCCCTACCACACACAGAAGATGCCCTGAAGAGTTCAAGAAAACAACGGCGCTGCTCAGAGCCCAGCATAGATGACCAGAAAGGCAAACTGCCCCTTCTCTGGGGGATTTGTTCTAACAAGCAGCATAAAAGCAGCTGGGAATCTGTTCTCTTGCACGAAGAGGAGGATTACCTCAAACGGCATAAGTCTTTGCAAATAGAGGGACAAAAGCTTATTAATCAAAGTTTGATCCTGGGGATTGGGGTGGGCAAGAGTAGTGCCACAAACCAAAACACTGAGAAAGTTTTACCCCCAAGATTAACCCTTTGCCCAAGGACTAGCTATTCCAGCTTATCGTCTCCAGGCACTTCCCCATCAGGCACACCGGTGAGCTCCCAGGACAGTGCTTTCTCGCAGACTTCTGAACACTCCGTGTTTACACCCACTGAAACTTCCTCTCCAACAGATTGCACTTTTCAGGCTCAAAGACAACAGGAAAAGTTTTCTCCCAGCTCTAGCAGCTCCATTCTTGTTTCTGAATTGCCTGGTCCCTCATCAGGACAGGCCAGCAGCTGCCCGTCTTACACAGAAAAGGACATCAAAGAGCAGCATTCACAAACACA